>JBBBDQ010001280.1:442500-475000 GCA_037127315.1 Ascarosepion bandense | reverse complement strand
CTTTCATTTTTTTTCTCCATTTCTCCTTCACTCTGAACCCATTTCTCCATCTCTCTGAACCCATTTCTCCTTCTCTCTGAACCCATTTCTCCTTCTCTCTGAACTCATTTCTATTCTGATTGCACTTTTCTAATTCTGTTTCTTTCCGTTTTCATTTCAGTGTGTGTTTTATCTTCTCTTTATTGTATCAACAGCTCATCTTCCATCTCTAATTATTACATCATCATTTGAGCTCTCATCCTATCTTATTTTCTCTTTGTAACGATTTGTTTTTCTCTTCCTTTGTTTTTTTTTTTTCTATCTCCCCTCTCAGCCGCCCATCCATCTTACATTTATCCTCTTTAAATTTTAAAACTTTTATATTTCCTCTCTTGTATTTCTTTCTCTCGCACACTTCTTTTTTTTTTTTTTTTTCCTTTTTTTTCTTTTCACCCACGTCTAATTCAGTCAGTTAACCGCCATAGGAGATACACGCTTGGGCGATCATGTCTCTTTCGAGACATCACTGACTGGGCAGAAGATTATCCCGCAGTAGGTTGCCATTGCTTTCTGCGGTAGACTGGTTGTCGACCAAGGCTACAGAACCCAATCTGTCCTATTATTTAACCCATAACTGGAAGGAAGAGACGGATTAATACCTTTCCCAAGGGTATTTACACGTAAGTGAATGCAATGAATTCAGCTAGAATTCGAACTCGGCTCCCCAATTTCTCGTTCCGGGTTGATATCCACTGCACCACAACGCACATTTGGGAAATGTATTAATCCGTCTCTTCCTTCCAGTTATGGGTTAAATAAGACAGATTGGGTTCTATAGCCTTGGCTGGCAACCAATCTACCGCAGAAAGCAATGGCAACCTACTGCGGGATAATCTTCTGCCCACTCAGTCATGTCTCGAAAGAGACATGATCGCCCAAGCGTGTTTCACGTATGGCACTTAAGAGATTGACTTCGTCTCATAATTCTTTTTTAAATATCTTTTTCTCTCTACTTCTTTTTTTATGTCCTTCGTTTATACTTTTCTTCAACTTTTTTTCCCTTTTTCTCAAATCTTTCAGATTCTTCCTTTTCACTTGTAGCGGATAAGAAATTAATTAAAATCAAGCTTCTTCTTCACTTTTACAAAAATTCACAAAGACCTGTGAGATCCTGGGTTTTCACAAGCAGAAAAACGATTGACCATGTGCTTAAAGAAAAAGCCGAAACCAGATTTCGCAAGTAGGTGTTAAAATAATTTTTGACCAATGGGAGAGACTTGCACGACTTGAGGACTTAGCAACCCAGTGCTAAATTCAAAAAGACTATATAAATGACCTCGGCATCAGTCAAGAGGGAGAGATGGAAGCAGCGAAAGAAAGACACACATCTAAAATGTAACTTCAAACATCAAGCGACCCGGACATTGTCCCCTTTCTCATTCTCCTTATCTATTTCAATAATTACTACTAGAACATTTTGTACGAACTCTACTCTTAACCTCTTAATAATGTCTCTAATTGAACATTAACTTCTACAACTTATGTTATTCCACCTTTTAAAAAAATTATTTTAACATTCGAAATGTATATTATATTATTCCACTCTTCTACACTAATGCACACATTCCAACTGATTACCAACCTTCTGATGATGAAAAACCTTCTGATGATAAGTCTGCATAAAACTTGTAAGCTGGTGGGAGTTTGAATAAGTAAGACACAAAGCCGAATTAAAGAAACATTAACCAGCTCCCCACGCTACACACTTTCTTTTTTTCTCCTCATAATTCTTAATTCAATATTTTTTCTACCTCTCTCCCGATCTTTCTTTTTAGTTTTCGTTTACACTTATCTTCAATTGTTTATTCTTTTGTTCTTCTCCGAGATCTTTCACCTTCTGATTTTTTTTCCTTCTCCTATTATTCTATCTTATTCTTAATTCAAATTTCTTTATCTAGCTTTCGGTCTCTCTTTTAAACTACAGTTTATACTTCTCTTTAAATATTTTTAGCCACCTCAACGTGGTTAAACGGTTAGCAAGTTTCAGTTAAGTGCCATACGGGAAACACGCTTGGGCGATTATGTCTCTTTCTTGACATGACTGACTGGGCAGAAGATTATCCCGCACTAGGTTGCAGTTGCTTTCTGCGGTAGACTGGTTGCTTGCCAAGGCTATAGAACCTAATCTGTCCTGTTATTTAAACCATAAATGGACAAAAGAGGCGGATTAATACCTTTCCCAAGGGTGTTTGCGCGTAAGTGAATGCAATGAATTCGGCTGGAATTCGAACTCGGCTCCCCGATTTCTCGTTCCGAGCCGATATCCACTGCACCACAAGCAAGCTTATTTAGCTAAAAACAGTACAGTTGGAGACTGAGTTCGTTTCCCACTGGGTGGTCCATACTTTCGGCCTTGAACTCTCATTTAAGTAACGCTTAAAAAATCAACTCTTCAAATGTTTTCTTTTTTTTACCTCCTTATTAAATCTGTTACGTTCTTCTCTCTCTCTCTCTCTCTCTCTCTCTCTCTCTCTCTTTCCTATTCGCCGCATTGTTCTTTATTCTTTTTTTCCGTTTGTCTCTCTTTCTTTCTTTCCCTTAAACTGATTTTCAGCCTTTCTTTTTCCTTTTTTTAGCTCCTTTTATCTCTTTCGTATTTTTCTTTTTATTCCTAATTCAATATTTCCTCCCCCTCTCTAGAACTTTCTCTCCCTTTGTTACCCTATTTCGCATTTTATCCTCTCTTTAGATATCTTTTTAATTTTCTCGTCTTTTTCATTTCTTCTTTTTTTTTTACGTTTTCTTTTATCTTCTTCTTTGTCTCTCTTTCATATTCTCCTCTCTTTATTCGAAATTAAATACTTTTATTCGTATCTCTCTCTTTCGAATTATACTTCTCCATATTTTCGTGTTTTTTTTTCATTTCTTCTTTTTTTTTTACGTTTTCTTTTATCTTCTTCTTTGTCTCTCTTTCATATTCTCCTCTCTTTATTCGAAATTAAATACTTTTATTCGTATCTCTCTCTTTCGAATTATACTTCTCCATATTTTCGTGTTTTTTTTTTCATTTCTTCTTTTTTTTTTACGTTTTCTTTTATCTTCTTCTTTGTCTCTCTTTCATATTCTTCTCTCTTTATTCGAAATTAAATACTTTTATTCGTATCTCTCTCTTTCGAATTATACTTCTCCATATTTTCGTGTTTTTTTTTCATTTCTTCTTTTTTTTTTACGTTTTCTTTTATCTTCTTCTTTGTCTCTCTTTCATATTCTCCTCTCTTTATTCGAAATTAAATACTTTTATTCGTATCTCTTTCTTTCGAATTATACTTCTCCATATTTTCGTTTTTTTTTTTCATTTCTTCTTTTTTTTACGTTTTCTTTTATCTTCTTCTTTGTCTCTCTTTCATATTCTTCTCTCTTTATTCGAAATTAAATACTTTTATTCGTATCTCTCTCTTTCGAATTATACTTCTCTATATTTTTATCGCTTTATATCTTATGTCTCTTTTACTTTACTCTTTCAACCTCCGACTTATTCAGCCTTTGTTTCTTTTTATTTTTTTATCCTTTCTCTTCATAATGATTTTGTCTTCCTTTAGTCCCCTGTTTTATATTTTTACTTTTCTTGGACATTTCCTTACCACACACACACACACACACACACACACACACACACACACACACGTACTCTCTCTCTCTCTCTTTATATATATATATATATATATATATTACTCTCTCTCTCTCTCTCGTTTTCATTCATCGTTTTCTTGCTATTTCCTCTCACTATTTCTTTCTCCTCCTCAAAATCCTCACCTGTTGCTTTCTATGTTATTGTTCAATTCTCTTCCCTCGTGTAATTTTCAATTCCTCACTAGCCGACTAGATTCGTTCCCCACCACTGATCGATACTCAAGCAGAATTCATCAAGCTACTGCCTATATGGCCATATAAGGAGTATGCCGTCCGCTCAGGAACTACCACTTATCCACACTTATCACTCCTCTTCCTACATCTCACGAATATCCCCCTTTCCATTCTTCTCTTTGTCTCTCCTCTCCTTACACTTTTTCTTTTTTCCTCTTAAATAAACGCACTACTCTCTCTCTCTCTCTCTCTCTCTCTCTCTCTCTATATATATATATATATATATATATATATATATGTGTGTGTGTATGTATGT
Organism: Ascarosepion bandense; assembly: GCA_037127315.1. Taxonomy (NCBI): domain Eukaryota; kingdom Metazoa; phylum Mollusca; class Cephalopoda; order Sepiida; family Sepiidae; genus Ascarosepion; species Ascarosepion bandense. The sequence continues at coordinate 470,841 of JBBBDQ010001280.1, read as the reverse complement.
TTCTTTTTTAGTCCTATATATTATTTATTTACGTCACTAATCTTGTTTTCGCTTTAGCTTTTTCGCGACGGTTATGTTTTTCTATAAAAAGAATTACCTCCAATGCCGCTGTCATCTATTCATTCCAATTACTAAAATCAACTTAGTCTGACACAAGGTAAAGTCAGAGTAAATCTAGATAAAAAGACTATGCTCATTTGCAAGGACAGGTCTTACTTGAAAATTAGCATTCGAAGTCCTTACTTAAACTGGGACCAGACACTGACCCCTGACACAGAAACGCTTTTACCGCAACATAAGCCAAAAGAATGCGTATATATATATATAACAATTTAACACTATATCTAGTCTCTTTAAATATTTCTTTCGTTATACCTTTATATTTTTAATTAAATTCCTCTCCTATAGCGACTTTTCTATATTGTTTGTTTATATAAAGCCAGTCTTACAGGAAAAATGATAATTTACTGAAAAAAAAAAGGAAGTCTTAGGTTAAGCCTTATTGGAAGGTCGATCGATGTTTCTGTGTATTCAAGTTGTCTCATGCTAATTTTTAGGAAAATATTGCCATGATACCTGAAAGGTGTGCTATTTAGTTTGTCTTTTAAATCTGTTTTTCTTTTATCTTGATCAATACTGTCTATGGACAATGCTGCCTTTGGCAATTCGAACACAGTATATGTCTCCTGCTGTCGGAACATTGATGTGTTGGGAAAATTTGAACCGTGTGAAATTCGGTCTATCCATCACGTTTTATTAATGATTGTGCCAGTCACATGGATTCAAATTGATATTCTTTTTCGCTACCATCCTCATTTAATTGAATAAAACTTTTTATACTGACGTCATCTCATTTTATACTGACGTCATCTCATTTTTCTTTCTTTCGTTTTTTTTTATTTTAGTTTTTCACACACAGTAAGTCAGTTTCATCACCTTACGCCAAACCACAATTTTCCCGCCTTTTTTCCTTTTCTTATCCCCTATTTTCACACCTTTGTAACATTTCTTTATGTCGCTCTTTCTTTCATTATTTCCTCGCATTTCTATATCATTCTTTCTTTATTTACATTTTTCTTTCTTATTTTGCTTTATTCATTTTTGTTTTTCTTTCTTTCTTTTTTTTATTCTATCTTTCTTTCTGTCTTTCTTTCTGTCTGTCTTTCTTTCTTTCTTTCTTTCTTTCTTTGTTTCTTTCATTCTTTCTTTCTTTTGTGCTTTTTATTACTTTTATAACAGTTTCTATTAGTTAAATATAGATAGGTTTCCTTCTGGGTATTACAAAACGAAAGTTGTTGGAAATCCCAGTGAAGCTCGATCTCATTCTGCCAGACATGCTTGATAAACACTACGACAAGTGGCCGGTCTTTCTATCTACCTGTCTATATATATATATATATATATATATATATATATATATATATATATATATAGGAGCACTCTTTATAAAACTAAATGCTTGAACAGTCGGTTTTAATCGACGTGTTCTTTCACTTTACTTTAGTATATATATATATATATATATACTATCAACATACAAGCCTGTTTTGCTGTATCATAGAGCATCAGTGTGGCTAGACACACCCACTTACATCTGGCCGGTATCGAAACTTGACCGATTATATATATATATATATATATATATATATATATATATATATATGACTATTGTTAAAATTAAAATTTTTAACAAACCAATATTTTTATAAAATATATAGACACTTGTTATAAAATAATATACAATTGCCTTGATAACGTCTGTCGTAGATCAGTTATCTTTTGTTTTCGTTATTCATTATCTATCTATCTATCTATCTATCTATCTATCTATCTATCTATCTATCACTCTTCATCTCTCTATCCCTATCTCTGTCTTTATCTATCTATCTATCTATCTATCTATCTATCTATCTTGTCGGACACTACGTGAGGATGGCAATCACTGCAAGAATAATAGTCTGCGGAACACGCTCTATAAATACAATTGTTTGCCTATTACTCTCTCTTCCCCCCCATGTTCGCATTTTCGCTCATAACTTCTCGCTCGCTATCTATCTATCTATCTATCTATCTATCTATCTATCTATCTATCTATCTATCTATCTATCTATCCAAGAGAAAAACAATGTTCAGAAAAGAAAAAGAGATAATGTTTTTTTTACTAGTATCACATCTATCTATCTATCTATCTATCTATCTATCTATCTATCTATCTATCTATCTATCTATCTATCTAACTTCTTGTCAGTTATTTTTATTGCCACGCCCTCAGGAATTTACTTACCCCAGTGTTAACAATCCTTTTCGAAGAATATTACATTCGTCTCCTTGCGGGTGCACTTTTCACTTTCACACTTGAGCCTTGTTTTTCATCACAATCTTTCTTACATTTTTTTACCAAGCTTCTCAAATTCTCATCTCCTTTTATTGTATGTAAATTACAGAATTTTATTTGCCTATTGAATATCAATCTTTCTATCCTCTCTTTCTATCCTCTCTTACTTAAGCACCCCGCACTATATATATATATATATATATATATATATATATATATATATATATATATATAACGTAGAATATTTTATACTTAAGTCAGGTAAATTCCAATAGATACATACTGAAAATAACTCAATGATAAATATTTTATTTAACAGAGTAATATAATTTAGAAAGATTTTTAGATATTCTACAATTTGATAGTTAATACATATTCCATGGGTAATTTAGAAATATGTATTACCCATGAAATTGTAAAATATGTAATTTTTTTATAATATATATATATATATATATATATATATATATGCATCTATATTCATTATCAAGAGGATAGATTTGTGCATTTGTTAATCTTTCATAATAAATTACTTTGTCTTTTCTTGTCAACGCACTTCTCCTCTTTCATTCATTCTTGCTTTACTTATAATGGGGTATGGAATATAGAACAAAGGAGAAAGAAGTAACTAAAATAATAATCATCATCATCAATAAGTTTAATTCACGTTCCCAACATGAAGCGAATGCGCAACATCATCACTATGTAGAAAATCGCCTGCCTTCCGACTGCTACTTGTTGCTGGCACGAGGTGCAGCCGACGACGAGGCTAGCGAGCAATTTATTAACACTCAAGTCTCTACTTTATCTGCCTCTATATTTTTCTATACCGAACAAACTATGTGAGTAGATTTCGAGTTCAGCGCGGTCGATTTGTAGAAAGAAAACCATTTGGCAGAAAGACGGTAATAAATGATAACTTCTCCATTTTCTTTAATTCCCTACTCGGGTACACGTACTTCGGTGCTTAAATAATTTATATATAATCACACTATCAAACACCACTACACAAACGAATATACATACATGTGTGTGTGTGTGTGTGTGTGTGCAGTATGCGTATGTAAGGGAGGCTCACACAAGACCTATCATATACACACACACACACACACACATATATATATATATATATATATATATATATATATATATATATAGTGTTTCTAGATTCTAGTTGTGATGTTGCTTAATGCCAAGATTGTTGTTTTTTTCAGTGGTTTACAGATAAAAAGATATTTTCGCAAGCAATTTTTTTGTCGTAAAGTGTTCTATATCAAGACAGCGACAGACCATTAATAGGATTAATGTGAAAAAATTTGTCACTTAAATGAGCAGAGTCATACCGACTTCGAAGTTCTGTAAAAGCACCATTATGATGTCCTCACTCCTCAGGGTTTTAAAGCTGCAATTTCTATCTTTCCGTTAGCAAAATCAAAAAGGCCTGAGGAGTGAGCATATCATAGTGGTACATTCACGAAACTTCACTCTGCCATGTTACGTGACAAACTTCTTCACATTAATCCTATATATATATATATATATATATATATATATATACTAATCTAAATGAAATAAACTATATTTACTACATGACTACAGAATTCTTAAAGTCAGGGTTGATATCTTACCTTCAGTAAGATTGATTTATTTGTTTTATTAGGGTTTATCAACTATTTCTAGATTATTTAAAACCAGAAAATATTTTTGAGATTGTAACAATAATTATTTACCGATATAAGTCCGATTAATTAACAAACATTCTAAGTGCAGAAGAGCTTTATTCGTACTTTTCCAAAGGCAAATTAAAAACCGGCTTCTCTTATTTACAATTCCGAGCCGTTATCTAATACCTAATCCGCACACCCAAGCTGACAGCATATATTATTACCTAAACGATCATCCGTTTAGGTACTGACTAGGGTCGACGTTGCTTAACCTTCGGGAATCATACGGCAACATTTTCTTCAAAGTGTATGACCGTAAGCCAATATGATATAACTTTAAATACACACACACACCCACACACACACACATATATATATATATATATACCAAAAAGCTGACTGGGAAGCCTTTCGCGATTTCCTCTGCGACGTCCCTTGGGGAAAAGTGTTTGACCTATCAGTTGATGACTGTGCCTCTGAGGTCTCGTCATGGGTGAAAGCTGGCATTGATGCCTTCATACCCACCAGGAAGTATTGCTTAAAACCTCATTCCCCTCCGTGGTTCTCTCCAGCCTGCTCAGCCGCCATTGCCCACAGGAACCATTACTTCCATCTATTCCAGAGACAGCCAACTGATCACAATAGGCGCCTGTTCACATCCGCTCGCAGTGAGTGCAAGAGAACTCTAAATGACGCCAAACAGTTGTTTGCGGAGAGAATGCGACAGCACATAGCTGACCGCAAGTTCGGCTCCAAGGACTATTGGAGGATTTGTAAACGAGTGCTCAACAATAGGAAATCCTCAATACCTCCTTTAATCCATGGATTTGACGTTCTCACGTCATCTGCTGAGAAAGCTGAGTGCTTTGCCCGCAGATTCTCATCCAACTCCACACTCGACTCGTCCGGAGTGCACCCACCCGACTTCCCTATTAGAACTGAGGCCAAACTGCATGACGTGTATATTACCCCGACAATAGTATCCAGAGTAATTTCAAAACTCGACCCCCATAAGGCGTGTGGAGACGATGGAATCCCGGTGATAGTCCTTAAGAGGTGTGCCCCTGAACTTTCCCCTGTCCTCTCTAAACTGTTTAACTACTGCCTTTCTGCTTCCCGCTTTCCTGCATGCTGGAAATTCTCCTCAGTCGTTCCTGTCTTTAAGAATTGTGGTGAACCCTCGGACCCATCCAACTATCGCCCTATCAGTCTCCTACCAATATTCGGGAAAGTGTTCGAGGCTATAATAAATGCTGAAATAGTTCATCATCTCACCGCCCACAAGCTGTTCTCCGACAGGCAATATGGATTCCGATTTGACAGGTCCACAGCCGACCTGCTAACTACTGTAACGGAGTACATGCTACAGGCCCTTGATGAGTCTGACGAGGCTCGCGCGGTTGCTCTGGATATCTCCAAGGCTTTCGACAGGGTTTGGCACCCTGGCCTCCTATGCAAACTACGCGGTTATGGTATTACCGGTCGCCTGCTTGACCTAATCCAATCTTTCTTAAATAACCGCAAAATGAAGGTCGTTCTGAATGGGCGTGCCTCTTCGTCCTACAGCACGAATGCTGGTGTCCCACAAGGCTCTATCCTGGGCCCAACGCTCTTCCTTATTTTCATCAACGACCTCCCAGATGAGATCAGGTCCCAAGTAGGCATCTACGCAGATGACACTACAATATACTCCCGCTCCAGTAAGAAACCTGTCGTGGCGGACAGACATAATCTCGCTGCTGACCTTGAGCGGGATCTACACTCTGTGGTGAACTGGGGCAAGAAGTGGCTTGTCAACTTTAATTCCTCTAAGACCAAGCTGTTGTCTGTCAACCATTACAGGCAACCTCTTCTGCCTCCCATAAGCATGGACCAGATGATTCTCCCGGAGAGTAATACACTACGCCTCCTCGGACTTACCCTGTCCTCAGACCTCAAATGGAAGCACTATATTGAATCCATAGCAAAATCTACTGCTAAGAAGATTGGGTCACTATGTCGATCCAGGATGTTTTTTCCACCTGAATCCATCCTGCATATATACAAGTCAACCATCCGTCCGTGCATGGAGTACTGCTGCCATTTATGGTCAGGTGCCCCTGCCGTTCTCCTCAGTGTTCTTGACAAGCTCCAAAGGAGAGTCTGTAATGTGATAGGTACTGATCTGGCGACTCGTCTGCAGCCACTTTCCCATCGTCGAAATGTGGCCTCCCTCTGTCTCTTCTATAAATACTTTCATGGCTTCTGCTCGGATGAGCTTAAGTCACTGATGCCTCCTCAACAGGTGTTTACCCGTTCAACCAGACTGGCAACTGGGTCCCACCCATTCACAGTCAGGTTAGCCAAACGCAGACGACAATTCTACTCCTGCAGCTTCCTCTCTCGCACTTCCCGCCTGTGGAACTCACTCCCGTATTCTTGCTTTCCTGACGGCTACGACCTCCAGAAATTTAAAAGCAAAGTTAATACTCACCTACTAACCACTGGCCTCTAGCTCTCTCTCCCCTCCCCTGTATAAGCTTCCCTTTCTCTCCGCCCATGTACCTGTCATTGCACCTGCTTTCTCAGTTTTCTATTGTTCCTTTCTAACTAGCTTGTACTCCTCACTCTTTTCTAATTAATCTTTCTACACTTATGTAACCCCCTGCACATCAGTGGCGTTTCTGCCTTGCTCGGGGTGAAATGATTAAAAAAAAAAAAAAAAAAAAAATATATATATATATATATACACATTCGATCTCATTTAAACGCACATGGAGATCTATGACGCATATGTTAATTATACACACCTAATAGAATCATCTACTTGCAAAAGAAGACTAACAATTATGGAGGTATTACTAATAAGAAAGGGAGATCCTACACTTAAGAGAGATCAATTATGAACATGATAACAGTGTGCTTCTGTTCTGAGAACCCTAGAAGGTATGCCAGGATTCATCATCGGAGGTCACATTTTAAACAATATAAGGTACGCAGATGATAGAGTTCTGATAGCAGACACGGAAAGGAAACTACAAGACCTCTCCCAGAAGGTAGCTGAAGAGAGTGGCAAGAAAAAACTACAAATAAACTGCAAGAAAACCGAATGCATGGTCATCAGCAAAAAAGGGCAGCCCAAAATGCAAAATACAGGTGGGGGGATACCAAAATCAAGCAGGTAAAAAAATTTAAATACCTGGGAAGTGTTCTGACGGAAAACGGAAAGTGCGACACAGTGATTCGAAAGCGAATTGGCATGGCGAAGAAAGCATTCCAGAAGTTGAGTAAAGTATTAAGAAACAGGGCAATTTCAATAGAAACAAAGAGGAGAGTACTGGATTGCTATGTCATGTCGGTTCTTCAATATGGCAGTGAATGTTAGATAATATGTTCTAAGATGAAGGAAAAACTTGAAGCAGCTGAAATGTGGTTCTACAGAAGGATGCTGCGGATATCATGGACCGAGCATGTGAGCAATGACGAAGTTTTGGAAAGGATGGAAACGAAAAGGAAATTAATACTGAGCATCAGGAAGAGACAACTAAAGTTTCTGAGACATGCAATGAGGAAGGAGGGCTTGGAGAACCTGTTACTAACAAACCAGATAGAGGGGAAAATAGACAGAGGAAAGCAGCGGATAACATATTTGAAAGACCTGATCAGGTCGATGACGGAATGAAGGTTGTATGGTGTAACAGGAGAAAGCGTGCTAAGAGCCACCAGGGATAGGGAGATGTAGAAAGCCATGATCGCTTACGTCCTGAAAGGACATGGCACATAAAAGAAGAAGAAAAGTGTGATTACTGTTCAGAACATAACATACACATAACTCTCTATATATAAACCTTCCACATATTTATTTACAAGTAAAACAAAACTCATTCTTTATAATGGCTAAAAGTACAGCCGAAAGCGCTCAAAAATACAAAACCTCTAGACAATTTTTGTATAATTTTATTTCAGAAAAAAATCATATGAACCCATAAAGAATTATATAAAACTTTAATGATAATACCTTGTCTGTCGTTTTTAATGAAACCTGAGCGAGATTGTTGCCAAAATACAAAATATATAGGTTTTAACCCATGAATATCTCACGGTTTTCCTATTTTAAAGGTCCGATTAATTTTTATTCTTCAGTTAATGACTGAGTCGAGTAAGCTCATATATACATACAGACACTACCGGCCATAATTCTTAGGCGATTCCACTGTTTTAAAAAATGATGTATTTCATACTATTTTTTATTATGTATTGCCAAGTGAATAATTGTAAATGAAAATAGAACGGTTCTTTTTGTTACTGAACAATCAAATGAATTTTAAAAAATTACCTATATTACAGTTTCGTCAATTAAAGAATGAAGAAAATTTACGGTCATTCGTAAGAATTCATCCTTGCTTCCTTAAAGTAATAATACCAACATAAACATTCTATTTTCATTTAGAATTATCCGCATGGCAATAAATACTAAAAATAGTATGATCATTTCTTTAAAAAAACTGGGGTTGCCTAAATATTATGGCCAGTAGTGTACATACGTGTGCTTCTGTGTTTAAACGATTCATATGAGATTATATATAAATATACATGTATATATATAAAGGATGTGCTTTGTCGTGTAATGTAAATCGACTAGGAACGAGAAATTAGAAGGCCGAGTTGGAATTCCAGTTTAATTCTTGCACTTAATTATGTGCGAATACCCTCATAAAAGATATGGATCAGTCACGTCTCTCTCCAGATATGGGTTAAATAGCTGGACAGATTGGGTTTATAACCTTGGATGGCAACCAATCTACCGCAGAAAGTAATAACAACCTACTGTGGGAAAATTTTCTGCTCAGTCAGTCATGTCTCTTTCGAGACATGATCGTCCAAGCGTGTATCACGTATGGCATTTAACTAAAATATATGAAAAAGAATCACGCATATAAACACACACATACGTAATTTAAAAAAATGCTAGCTCTTGATAATCGCGAACAATATACACAAATTTTTAAAATCCAACCTATATCAAATCTAAACTTATTTAAAAATGGAGCTTTTGTCAGTGTGTGTGTGTGTGTGTGTGTGTGTGTCCGTTACCTATAGACTCCGAAACGGTTGAACCGATTTACTTGAAAATTTAAACAGTTGTACTATAAGCGTCTGCGAGTGTTCTTAGCTAGGTTTTGCGTCGAGGTACCCCCGATAAATACCGAAAATCGATAATCGAAAAATAGGGTTATAGAAGGAGTGGTCCGATTTTAATCAAATTTGATACACTCATAGACAAAGACATAAGAAACGATATTCAGAAGTTTCAAGGTTGCAGTTCTTACAATAGTGCGGAAAATCGATAATATATATATATATATATATATATATATATATATATATATAAAAGGCAAGATGTTTGTGTGCATGTCTGTTTATCTGCCTGTATGTCTTTATTTTTTTCAGCCCTTTTATTTTAATTTTGCTTCGGGTTTGGCTCTAAGTAGGTATAATTGTAGTTCTTAGTCTCAGCCATGATACCATTTACTCAGATGACTTATTTAGCATTCAAAATTCAGTTTACGACGAAAAAACTTATTTGATATCGATACAAGGAAATCAAAATTTGACTTACATCCATTCATTTTTTCAGTCTACGGTTTCGTTTTAACTGTAAACAACTATCGCATGTTAGTCTTTCGTGCTAACGTCCAAAGAGTCTGAGCTCCAGGACCATGGATTAGTTTTAAAGCTTTCATTACACCCGACCAACGCCGGGCTATACTGCTAATATAACATAATTTCTGATAATAAAATATAATATATAAATGGCAGTATTCATTGTTTTTTTTATGTGCTGCGTCCTCTCAGGACGTAGGTGAGCAGTGCTCTTCACAACTTCTTGTCCCTTGTAGCTCTTAAAAAAATTGTCTTTCTCTTATTTTCCCCCAAACTGTCCGGCCATCTATTTACTCAGTCTCATTACATATGTCATGCGCTTTCATGCTCTATCTCTCTTTGTCTTTAATCTGTCCTGTGAATGTTGGATTTTCCATGCCCTCCTTCCTCATCATGTGCAATAGAAACCTCAACCGTATTTTCCTTGTATTAAGAATTAGTACCCTTTTTGTTTCTTTTTTGTCATTACTCACATTTTCGGTTCATGGTATCTTCAGTATCCTTCTGTGAAACCATATTTCTTTTGCTTCAAGTCTCTTTTTGAGAAGACTGTCCAGCACTCACTGCCTTACGGAAGGATAGATATCACGTAAGAGTTTAGTACTCTTTTTACTTGTTTCTATCGAAGTTTTTTCTATTTCTTATTACGCTGCTTAGCTTTTGAAATGCGTCTTTGTCTATCTGAATACGTCTTTGGATTTCTGTGTCACATTTTCCATCATCTATTAAAACATATCTCAGATATTTAAATTTCAGTACACGATTTTGGGATATCATATCTGCGATTCCCTCTTTGGGGTCGTCATATTACTAACAACCATGCACTTTGACTTCTTGTCCTTAATTTTTAATCTCCTTTTCCCTCATTCTTTAGAAGTTTTTTTCTGTAGTTTTCTTTCTTCGTTGGTACAGTGGCTATCGACTCGGAACGAGAAATTGGGAAGCCGAGTTCGAATTCCAGTTGAATTACTTGCATTCATTTACGCTCAAGTACCCTTGGGAAAGATAATAATCCGTCTCTTCCCTCCAGTTATGGGTTAAATAACAGGACAAATTGGGTTCTATGGCCTTGACTCACAACCAGTTTAACCGCAAAAAGTAATATCAACCAACTGCAATATAATCTTCTGCCCAGTCAGTCATGTCTCTTTCGAGACATGATCGCCCAAGCGTGTATCACGAATGGCACTTAACTGACTGACTAAGGATATCAGGACAGGTGCTTTTGTTATTTATTTATTTTTTTTTTAATCATATCACCCCAAGCAAGGCGGTAACGCCGCTGATGTGCAGGGGGCTGCATAAGAGTGAGAAGATTAAAAAAGAGAAAAACCGGAAACCACATCCTAAACAGGAAACAAGGGATGAGCCTCTTCACCTGTTCAATAGACGTGGGTGGAGTGTGAACCGGGCGATAGATTAGTCTATCTACTCCAATCGAAAAAAAAAAAAAGAAAAGTGAACAGATTGGAAAAGAGAAAGCCGGAAACCACATCCTAAATAGGGAAAAAGGGATGAGCCTCTCAACCTGTTCAATAGACGTGGGTTGAGTGTGAACCGGGCGATAATTTAGTCTATCTACTCCAATCGAAAAAAAACAAAACAAAGAAAAGTGAAAAGATTGGAAAAGAAAAACCGGAAACCACATCCTAAACAGGGAACAAGGGATGAGCCTCTTCACCTGTTCAATAGACGTGGGTGGAGTGTGAACCGGGCGATAGTTTAGTCTATCTACTCCAATTATTCATCCCAAAACATATTCGCAATATAATCGTTCCTGACTAGACATGCTGACTTCATTCACATTTTCACCGATGTGATCTGGCTTCTCTCTGTCTTTTTTACAAGTATTTTACAAGTATTTTAATAGTAACTCCTCTAACAAGCGTCTTTTTTTTTCTTATATCCCAACCACATGTATTTTTTATGTGTGTTACTAGATTAGCATCAAGTTTACTGTCAGTAATATTAACACGCTTATATTAATAATATACATATAATATTATTAATAATATATATATTATTATATATATAATATATTAATATATATATATATATATTATATATATACAGTATATACTATTATATATATAATACATATATTATATATATATATATAATATATATTATATATATATATAATATATATTATATATATATATATATATATATATATATATATATATATATATATATATATATATATATATATATATATATATATATATATATATATATATATATTATATATTATATATATATATATTAATGTTTAACACCAGAAAATCGAGGTTTATTAGTAATCTCCATTTCTATTCTAATAATTTATTTTCTCACACTTCCAGGTTCTGAAACTCCCTTCCTTTTGCTTGCTTCTATGAAGGCAAAAAATTTGAAAAGTTTAAATGCAAAGTCAACTGCAATCCTCTATATCCTTGATTTTTATCTTTCTCTTATTCTTTACTAGCAATATAGCCCGGCCTTGCTCGGGTGTAATGAAAGCTTTAAAACTAATCTATGGTCCCCTGTACGTTGTTTTTTTTTGTGTCTCACTGTAACCCCCTGCGCACCAGTAGCGGTCCTGCCTTGCTTGGGAGGAAATGAATAGACAAAATGAAATCTGTATGCCTTAAGTTATCATGATTTTTGCTGCCAATAATGAATTCTGAATTTTCCCGTAATCGCCTTACTGTGTAGATTAAATTAATCCGGTGAGGAGACATATCATTATCTTACAATGCTACTCGTACTGTAATTGTACATCTAAGTTTTTAAACGCAATATCATTATTTGACATTTAAGTTATTGCGAAGATTCACCGGTATAATTGTAGAATTTAAAACAACAATTACCCTACAAATATGCGTTTATAAAATAATATTGATACGAAGCTGCTGTCTATTAACCACCATAGACAACCGCACCTCCCTCTCATTAGCATGGAACAGGCTTGCTTCCCAGAGAGTAAAACACTATATCGAATCCATTGCTAAATCCACTGCAAGAAGGTTGGTTCAGTGTGCAGGCCCAGGACGTTTTTCCCGTCTGAGTCCATCCTGTACATATATAAATCTACCATTTGCCCGTGTATTGAATACTGCTGCCACATATAGTCGGTTGCCCCTACTATTCAACTCGGGGTTCTTGACAAAACCCAACGGAGAATCTGCAATGTGATCGATACCGACTTTGAGCTCGGCTGCAGTCGATCTCACCGGCGTGACGTGGCTTCCCGTGTCTCTTCTATAAATACTTTCACGGCTTTTGCTCCGATGAATTTGGATCACTGGTGCTCCCTATGTATGAATTTACACGAGGTACTAGCAACTATGTCCCACCCTTTTACAGTGAAACCGATAAAGTGTAACCGCAATTTCTAATCTAACAACTTCTTTTCCCACACTTCCCACCTGTGGAATTCCCTTCCATATACTTGCTTCCCCGACAGCTACACTCTCTAGGAATGTAAATGTAAGGACAATAGACATCTCCTATCACAGTAACTCGCATCCATTTTCACAAGCTCTTTTTCCATCCACTCCACCCCCCCATCCTCGGTATTCTTATCCGTCTATTACCCTCCTCCTGACAGTTCTTATAACTAACCCCTCTTTCTCGTCACTTTCCCATCTGTAACCCCCTTGGCGACTTGCGGTGAGATGATTAAAAAAATCTTGCACATATATAGATCTCCCATCCGTCCGTGCATTGAATACAGCTGCCATATCTGGTCGGGTGCTCCTGCTACCCACCTAGGTGTCCTTGACAAAATCCAGCAGAGAATCTGTAATGTGATCGATCCGGACTTGTCAGCTGAGATACAGTCACTTTCTCACCAGCGCAATATGGCTTCCTTGTGTCTCTTCTACAAATACTTTCACGGTTTCTGCTCCGATGAACTTAGCTCACTGGCTCCCCCTATATATGAATTTACTCGTGCGACATAATTAGCAAATAGGTCCCACCCTTTTACTGTGAAACAAATAAAATGTAAACGCAAATTCTACTCCATTAGCTTCTTTTCTCGCACTTCTCGCCTGTGGAATTCCCTTCCGTTTACTTGCTTCCCCGACAGCTGCAACCTCCTAGAATTTAAATGTAAAGTTAAGAGTCATCTCCTATCTCACTAACCACCATCCCCTCTCTCATGCTCCTTTTTCTGTCCACTCCACTCTCATCAATATTCTCATCCTTCTCTTACCCTCTTCCTGACACCCCCTATAACCTATCACTCTTCCTCATAACTTTTCTCTTATGTAACCGTCTGCACAACAGTGGTAGTAAAACCCCTTGCTCGGGGCGATGTGATTATAAAAAAAAGATCATTGAAAAATTGCGAAAATCCGAGTTGACATTTGATAACTATTGAACGTTTTTGATTTGTTATAAGCAAATATTATAGACTAGCAAGAAATTAATAAATGCATAAATCTGTGGTGTGTGCTTTCTTTTATAAAAATAATTATTATCTCATAATTTTTGTGTAAGTTCTTCTGAAAAATTATTCTAGATTGTTTTTAAAGTGTTTAAAATAAATAAAAAATATTGTCAAAGCCGTACGCGTATGTCAATGACATAAGCCCAATTTTGAATTTGACATTTGTAAATAATAACAACATATAGATAACTGATAAAAATTCAGGAATGAATTTTACACTGCATTTATTTTCATGAACTGGAACCCCCATCTAAAATGATTTTAAAAAACATTATTTTTTCTATTTTCAAAAATTTGGGGGTCGGAGTGGTTGGGATTAAAAGTTCACAGGCTGACAATGAAATAGTGTTTGATTTGGTTTGTTCTTCGGCATATCAACCTCAAAGGGTTATTTAATGCCGACAATATTTTTACAATATCTTCGTATGAATAGAATACGTATTCTTTGGAAGAAATCAGTTTGTAGATCAGGTTTTGTTGACGTATATTTGTAAAAAGAATTTGGTCGAAAGTATTTTTTATTAAAACTATATTACTAGTAATATTTTCTTTAAAAAATAATTGCTTTAATTTCAGTTATTAAAACGTCTATTTTTTATATTTTGATAGTGATTTGACCCCAGTATGGGAGTTAACTATTTACCCAGGGCTGGAAGTAACAGATGTACCACCCCAAGGCCAGAGAAGATCATAGAATAAAAGTAATTGAGAGGTGATTCCATGCTCCTCAAAACCTCTAATCTCTCGATCCTTGCTGTCGGGTGTAGTTTGTAGTTATACCCAGGATTACAGTAAAGGATTGATGCTACAGCTGTGAGATCTTTCATGCATTAGTTTCAACTAGTTCTTTTAATAACCTCATTGTTTCTTTCCAGCTAAACTGACATGTGACTGTAAAGTAGAGAGTTATTGATACTAGTGGCCATTAATTGAAGAGGTTGGAGGTGCAATATTTGAGGTTATATAGGAAAGATAACGCTAACCCTAGACTTTAAGAGGTTAAAATTTTAGTGATCGTGAAAGAATCCCCAGGGAAGTCTGTTCCATAAATCAACGGTTTTAGGAAGAAGCTGTCAGAATGGCAATGTCCTTCTTTCTAATTTTTGTGGATTCCAAGTTAGAAACCACACAAAATAATAAACAGCAACAACAGATAAGATAGAAAATGTAAGTTATATTGAACAAATCTATACAAACTGGAACATAGGTTAGTCAGTTCAGGAATACTATTAGTAGAAATCAATATATACAGTCTTGCAGTGAAATAGTATGTCCGGGTAATGAGTCTATATCCAAACAACTTCAACTAAATTTGCACCAACTTACTGACGAACTAGGCAACTCTACAACTACTACAACTGCAATATTTAGTTGGCCCTCCCACTAAGGGCAACATGTGACACAAGGTTAGTTATAAGTGGGTTTTCCGGGCCATATAGCCCGGCCAAAAAATACCTGTCTATTGTTACGCAGTCGTGATACTACCCTTCGGCGGAACCACGACTGGGTTAGTGATCTCTGCTCGAAAGCAAAGAGCGCTCTCCACCCAAAGACAGAGAGCTGACAGTGTCATAGTAGCAGAGGCAACTCTACAACTGCATTATTTAGTTGTCCCCTCACACTAAGGGCAACATGTGACACATAGTCAGTTATAAGTGGGATTTCCCGGCTATATGGCCAGACCAAAAATGGCCGTCTATTTTTCTCCAGTCGTGATTCTACCCTTCGGCGAAACCACGACTCGATTAGTGCTCTCTGCTCGGAAGCAGAGAGCGCCCTCTACCCGAAGGCAGAGTGCTGACAGTGACAGAGGCAGTTACAGAGACTCTCCAACTGCATTATTTAGCTGTCCCTCCCAGTAAGGGCAACATGTGACACATGGTCAGTTATGAGTGGGATTTCCGGGCTATATGGCCCGGCCAAAAAATGACAGTTACAGCGACTCTACAACTGCTGCCGTTCTCTGTATAGGCAGGATTATATGTAGACATCAGACGAGTCCTTTTTTTTTGTACAAAGGGACGATCTCCAAAACTAAAGGAGTGCGATAAGTATCAGGATGATTCGTCCCAGTGTACATGGCATGGCAGGTCTGAACTGATGGAACTAAGGAACATAGCTTATCAGAAGACTTGTTAAATAGAGATATTACTATGTGCTCTGTGATAGTAATTGCAGGTAAAATTTATTGCTTTTTCTGACGAATATGAGATAACCACAGTGTCGTTAATGATAGCAACACTGATGTTTTACTTCTCTTTAGAATTGCGTTAAAATATTTCCAGAACTTACAGGATTCGATTTTTTTTATTCTGACTTTGGCTTGTGCTGCTTGTGCATGTCTCTAATTTGTATTTTTTGGAATCTCTTGAAGTATTTTCAGGTAGTTATGAATGCTTCAAGAATCCTAAAATACTGTTCTAAGTAATAGTTACAGTGATCTATGTCATTACTACATACGACCGTGAACCATGGCCAGTTATTCGATTTTTTTGTTGATATTTCTTCCTGGAGATAAAAAAAATTCCATGCCAGAAAGGACCCACTCAGAGATGAATGTGAAAGTTGTGGAAGTATAATTTTTGAAAACTGGTAAGAAAGGAGCTTCCGCTTTGTAAAAAAAAAAAAAACTGATGCTATTCAAATCACCATTCTTTTACCAAAAGATCTTCCCTATGAGCCGAATGCATTAGTTTGCATCTAATTTAACACAGACTGGGAATAGTTTGAAGTGGCCAATGCAGGTGGTACTTTAGCAGAACATTTTTTAAGGCAGGATGTGAGGAAAATATTCAAGAAAAAAATAAAACAGTTCGGCCTTGGTATTTCTGAAAATTACCACTTATTCGAGAAGAGGACTTTGTAACAGTTATGTGCGTTGTGGTGCATTGGATATCGGCTCGGAACAAGAAATCGGGGAGCCGAGTTCGAATTCCAGCCGAATTCATTGCATTCACTTACTCGCAAATACTCTTGGGAAAGGTATTAATCCGTATATTCCTTCAAGTTATGGGTTAAATAACAGAACAGATTGGATTCTATAGCCTTGGTCGGCAACCAGTCTACCGCAGAAAGTAATGGCAACCTACTGCGGGATAATCTTCTGCCCAGTCAGTCATGTCTCTTTCGAGACATGATCGCCCAAGCGTGTATCACGTATGGCACTTAACTGACTGACTGATGTACGTACCTATAGAATGTAATGGTTATGTCCCAATCCTTATATAATAACTTGAGCTAGAATTATTATTTTTGGTAACTATTGCCGTTGCCAAGCGGAGTTTTATGTCAACACAAAATAAAATCGTCGGTGATGGTGGATTTTATAATATTTCAGTTTAAACAACCTCTCTGAAGATGGCTCATGTGAGCCGAAAGCTTAGAAGAAAATCAATAAATAATTATCCAAATGTTGGAAAATTTTTGTCTTTATTTTCAACTGAAATTAAAGCAAAAATACAACGTTTAGAACGGCTCATGATTAAACATAATAGACATTCATTGTCTCTTATATTTAACCGCATATGTTTAGAATATATATATATATATATATATATATATATATATATATATATACTAACATCCATAACTGTTAGGCAACCCCAGTGTTTTAAAAAAATGATGTATTTCATACTATATTTTAGTATTTATTGCCAAAGGAATAATTGTAAATGAAAATAGAATGGGTATTTTTGTTAATCCTGCACACTAATATGAGCATCAAATTATTTTTACATAATTAATAATTACTTACATTGCAGTTTCATCAATGAAAGGATGAAGGGTCCTGGACATGATGTTAAACTGCATCCGGCAGCGATGTCTCTGGTCAGGAGGTTGTGTAGAGCATGGAACCACTTCTTTATCGCTACTGTTACCAGGTCTACCCTGACCCGGAAGGGTAGCACCTGTTAGGGTCACATGGGCAAATAGTTAACCCTGCAAACTGGAGTCAAATACTATGAAAGTATAAAAATAGACTTTTATAGAAATATATAAACAAATATAGACTTTTATAGAAAAAATATACATTTGTGAAAGAAAAATATTACCAACAAGACATTTCGAAGAAAAATTATTACCATAACACATTTTTGAAGGAAAAAAATTATTCTCAGCAAAACATTTTCGAATACAAAACTAGAAAACATTTTCAGTGATTTAAAATAAAAAGAATAAAACCAAAAAAATTCATTAAAATCTGACTAAATCAACCTTCTCACTATAACCGAATATTATAAAAGCTACCTTAAACCCCAGATTTTTGGCATTAACTAACCCACAGAAGTTGATATGTCTTTAAACAAAACTCAAACCCAAAGAATAAAGAAAATTTAGGGTGATTCGGACGAGTTCATCTTTACTTCCTTACTTTGTAAAATTGTGCAAAGTAATAATAACAAAAGGACGATTCCATTTTCATTTAAAATTATCCACTTAGCAATAAATACTAAAATTGTATGAAATGCATCATTTCTTTTAAAAAAGTGGGGTGTCCTAATAATTATGTCCGGTAGTGTGTGTATATATATATATATATATATATATATATATATATATATATATATATATATATATACACCAGCTTTCCCTGACGAACCGTTTAGGTGAAACCTAGGTAGGTCTGTCTGGCACACTAGGAGATTTTTACTTATTCTCCTCTACCTAAGTACTGAGCGCTTTCTGTTAGTTGATTACTCGTATCGGGGTTTTTCCTTTGGGCTACGTGCTGATTCGGTCCGCACCCTTTTGACTGATGTTCATGTATTTAGCTCTTTCTTTTTTAAAACCGTTTATTCCCTTCTTCGTAGATTCGTGGAAGGTTTTTCGACACAAGTATAGTTATAATCTCATGCATATATATATATATATATATATATATATATATAAGTAAATTAACCTAGTGAGTCAACAAACCTTACCAAGGTTTCACCTAAACGGATCTTATATATATATTGTATGGTCTACCATGTCATGTTCTACCCAATGTATTTAAAGCCCCAGGTAAATCGAACTTCGTGATAATAATAACATTTGTTTATTTCAAACACCTAACGCGTAGCACACAGTGCACCTCTATGGGCTATGCTGTTTTGATGGAAAGATCGTGCTTTGCGCTGCACAAGTAACTGACCACTTTAAACAAATCTTAGTGCAGGTTGATTGGTAGTTGAATGGCTAATAGTTCAACACAAATGCCTGTAGGACAAAAATCCCATGCATAACTTTAAAATGAAGGGTACCATCCTCTACTGACCCTCATTCATCATTTAGGATAAGAAAGTCATATATATATATATATATATATTATATAGCGTATAACACTTGTTACAGAAGTCCGGTAAATTCCAATAGAGACGAACGAAAAAAAATTCAATGTTAAATTTATTTATTTAATTTAACAGAGTAATATAATTTAGAAATTTTTTTTAGATATTATACAAGTTCATGGGTATAGCCATGAAATTATATATATATATATATATATATATATATATATATATATATAAGCTCTCATTACGATTGAGCTCTCTGGAGAAGAAAATTTTAAAAACAGTTTCCACCTCAGCTATATGCGTGACTCTTCAGAAATGAATTGAGTTCTCTCGGGAACTGGCGTGTATAAACACTGCTGATATACAACACGTTAAAATTTCCCTTCTCTGATACCATGCGTCGATGGCTTAGGAAGTAGTCTCCGACTAACACCAAATCGGTCGAGTTTCAATCTCGGCGGGTGGATGCGTCTAGCCACACTGATGAACTGCGAAATAGGCTTGTGGATGACTAATATATATATAACGTAGCAATACTTGGTACAGAAGTCCGATAAATTCCAATAAAGACGAACGCAAAAAAATTCCATGTTAAATTTATTTATTTAACAGAGTAATATAATTTAGAAATCTTTTTAGATATTATACAATTTCATGGGTATACCCATGGAATTGTATGTATGTATGTATGTATGTATATATATATATATATATATATATATATATATATATATATATATATAATCTATGAACATTATAATTTTGAATTTCTCTGCCTAAGAGCAATATTTAGACTTTACAATAGTATTTAAATAACATTTTCAGTATCACAAGAAAATTCTTCAAAATGCAGGATAGACAGATCAACAGTGATTGAAACAATTTCTACATCCATTAACTAAAAAATGAAATATTTAGTTAGCATATAAGGAAAATAAAAAACTCAACAAATGTAAAATGTCAATACTTTTTAACGTAACATGTATTAAAGAGGGATTGATACCTAAGCGCATACCCACCCCCATATATATATATATATATATATATATATATATATAATATTTTAATTATTTCATTTTTGTATCTATGACGTTTTATTTCTGTAGATATCCGTCGTCAGGATAATGGTTTGATATTTTGTTGACCACTTCAGCAAGCGTGCATATCAAATATTTAAGTTGATGCTTTTTCTTCCTTTTATTTATATATATATATATATATATATATATATATATTGTTGTTTTCTGTCGGTCACGGTTTGCTTTCCCATCAGATATGAAAAGCAGATTATCATCTATCCGACCTTTCGAGAAAAGAAAAAACGTTTTGTTTGATGGGTAGAAAACAAGAGCTGATATTCATATCCACAATGAACCTCCTCCCACTGCATTCAAAATGAGAGTCACATGAACTCGAATTAAGGGAAAATCCATTTTTGCATCAGTCATGCATAAGCAATTAGGCACTATTTGCAGATGGAAATATAAACTTTCAGAAACACTAACGGAAAGACTTATTCCAAAATTCACAGATCTATATTCTTTTCCTTTCCTATATTGTCTAATATAGAAAATATATAGTCATCCGCAGACAGACCTGTTTCGCTGTATCACACTCATCAGTACGGTTAGACAGCCGATGGCCTTTCACCCATGATTGAAACTCGACCGAATTGGCATCAGTCGGCGATTCTACCTCTGGGCTACGGGCGCCCGGTAGAAGGAGGCAGACTTTTTAGCGTGTATATTATCATTATACACACCCAAATAGCTGAGAGTGTTCTAATTCTTTGCTGAATGAACGATGCGTAGATGCCAGACTAGCTACTGTTTTTCAAAGTCTGCCATTCTTCCAGAGTGTTCAATCAGCGTGTGAGAGCATATATATATATATATTGTCAACTGGAACTCGTTGCATTCACTTAGGGTATTTGCGCGTAAGTGAATGCAATGAATTCCAGTTGAATTCCTTGCATAATAAGAGTTATTTAGCATGTTACTTTTATTTTTACTGGGATGTTAGTGGAATGTTACTGTGATGTTGATTGTGGTGCAGTGGATATCGACTCGGAACGACAACTCAGGGAGCCGAGTTCGAATTCCAGTTGAATTCTTTGCATTCACTTACGAGCAAATACCCTTGGGAAAGGTATCAGTCCGTTTTTTTTTATCTAGTTATGGGTTAAATAAAAAGATAGATTAGGTTCTATAGCCTTGGCTGGCAACCAGTCTACCGCAGAAAGTAATGGCAACCTACTGCGGGATAATCTTCTGCCCAGTCAGTCATGTCTCTTTCGAAACGTGATCGCCCAAGCGTGTTTCACGTATGGCACTTAACTGACTGACTGAATACAATAGTTGAACATATGATTAAGGCCTCTACTGGGCATAAAGTGGGGGAACAGTTTTATATTGTTATGAAGTAATAAACTGATCCCCCACTTATTACCATATAATAATATAATACATATCTTCTCTTTCTAGCTATGAGTCAAATAGCAGGACAGATTGGGTTCTATAGCCTTGGTCGGCAACCAGTCTACCACAGAAAGTAATGGCAACCTACTGCGGGATAATCCTCTGTCCAGTCAGTCATGTCTCTTTCGAGACATGTTCGCCCAGGCGTGTTTCACGTATGGAACTTGACTGGTTGTATAACGGTTCTTTAAATTTCCCTGAATTGGCTATAAACACAGTTTGAGTTGTTTATTTTGTATTGTTAAGTCTTCAAGCCTTTATAGTTTCACTGCATAATCGATTCTATATTTGAGTGACATCCGCATATTATAAAAAAGTATTAGCAAAATTTGGTGATACGAAAATCAAGCCGGTGTAGAAATTTAAATACATGGGAAGTGTTCTAACAGCTGACGGAAAGACCCGAAGGCCTGTTGACATGCCCAAGAATGCATTCCAAACGCTAAGCAGAGTATTGAGAGACAAGATACTTTTATTGGGACAAAGAAGAGAGTAATGGAGTACTATGTGATGTCAATCCTTTAATATGACAGAGAATACTGAACAATCTCATCAAAGATGAAGAAAAGACTTAAAGCAACCGAAATTTGCTTCTACAGTAGGATGCTAAGGATACCATGTGAGAAACGATGAAGAAGGAAACGAAAAGAAAACTGATAATTAACACCAGGAAAAGCAGCTGAAGTTTATAGTATATGTCATGAGAAAGGAGTTCTTAGAGAATCTGATACTCACAGAACCCAGCTAAAGGGAAAGAGAGTCAGGGGAGAGCAACACATGACATAAATGATGCCCTTGGTCAATTAATGGCAGAGCAGGGTTTGTGAGGGTTAACAAAAGAAAGTGTTGGATAAGGAAATGTGGAGGCCATGATCGCCTACGTCCTGAAGGAATGCGACACACAAAAGAAAAAGTTTCAGTTGGAAATCTTAGTACTTAAATATTTTAATTCGTATCCGACTTCAACTCGTTATTTGCTGCGAATATCATGGATCGAACATGTGAGCAATGATGAGGTTTTGAAAAGAAAACTAATAGTGAGCATCAGGAAGAGACAACTGAAGTTCCTGTGACATGCAATGAGGAAGGAGGGCTTGAAGAACCTGATACTGACAGGCCAGATAGAAGGGAAAAGAGACAGAGGAACGCAGCGGATAACACATTTGAAAGGCCTGATCAGGTGCATGACGGAAAAGGGCTTGCGTGGTGTAACAGAAAAAAACATATTAAGCGCCACCAGGGATAGGGAGACGTGGAAAACCATGATCGCCTAAGTCCTGAAAGGACAGGGCACATAAAAGAAGAAGACGTGTAACTATGAAGTAGTAATCCTGTAGATCTAAAAGCTTGTATGTGTCAATTTCAACTCTTCTTATTAATGATTCCATTCTTTCTTTCCAGGTAAACCGATAACTGATTGTTCAAAAAAGAGTTCAAATGTAACTAGTACCGACCAATCTCAAAAATGGACGAAATTTGGTTTCGGGGTATTTTTCAAATACCTTCAAAAAAAGTTAGCCCAAAGAATATTCATGCTGACCTTGTTGCTACATTAGGAAGAAACTTTAACATGAAGCAAAGTCTGGAGGCCCAACAACTACAACTAGGAAAACGGCGATCGTATTCCCCACATGGTAGAGAATGACAGGCGATTGACTATAAAATCAAATAATCAATGCTTTTAACATATCCCTTAACATTTTTTAAGAATATTTCTGCATAATTAGTCAGTTAAGTGCCATACGTGAAACACGCTTGGACGATCATGTCTCGAAAGAGACATAACTGACTGGGCAGAAGATTACCCCGCAGTAGGCTGCCATTGCAGTAGACTGGTTGTTAGTCAAGGCTATAGAACCCAATCTGTCCTGTTATTTAACCCATAACTGGAAGGTATTTGTGCGTAAGTGACTGCGAGGAATTCAACTGGAATTCGAACTCGGCTCCTCGATTTTTCTTTCCGAGCCCATATCCACTGCACCACAAAGAGGTGGAATAATGAAGATAATGGCTACAGTTTTTGGGGGATGCAAAAGATATTATTTACTTAATATGTTCAAAAAGTGATATGCCATCAATAGATAGTCAGTACGGTTAAGTGCTATACTTGAGACAAGCTTAGACGATAATGTCTCTTTCAAGTCATGATTGAGCGGTCAGAATACTTTCCCGCAGTAGGTTGCCATTACTTCCTGCGATAGAATGTTTGCCAACCAAGGCTATAGAACCCAATCACTCCTGAAATTTGACACATAGCTGGAGGGAACGTTGAAACCTTTTACAAAGCTGTTTGCGCGTAATTGAATGCAAAAAATTCGACTGGAATTCGAACTCGGTTCGAGTAAAAGTAGTCAGCTGAATTTTGGAGAGGAGAGGAGAGTCTTGAAGAAGAACCAAGTTTTTGACATACTGCAACTGGCACCACCGAGGAAAAAATTGCTCGTGTTCATCCCATGGTGATGAATGACAGGCGATTGACTATAAAATCAAATAGCCAATGCTCTAACAGTTTTGATAATCTTCTGCTTAATAGAGGTAGCATGATGAAGATAATGGCTACTGTTTTTTGGTGGGGATGCAAGAGATATTATTTAATTAATATCTTCAAAAAGGATACGCCATCAATAGAGAGTCAGTCAGTTAAGTGCTATAGGTGATATACATTTAGACGATCATGTCTCGAAAGAGACATGATCGTCTAAATGTATATCACCTATAATGTATATCACCTACCCGGTCAATCATGTCTCTTTCGAGACATGATTGACCGGGTAGAATATTTTCCCTCAGTAGATTGCCCTTACTTATTGCGGTAGACTGGTTTCCAACCAATGCTATAAAATCCAATTTGTTTTGTCTACACGAGATACTAGATTAGCAACTAGGTCCCACCCTTTTACAGTTAAACAAATAAGATGTAACCGTAAATTCTACTCCAACAGCTTCTTTTCTCGCGCTTCCCGCCTGTGGAACTCCCTTCCACAAGTCTGCTTTCCCGACAGTTACAATCTCCAGGTGTTTAAATGTAGGGTCAATAGACACCTCCTATCACACTAACTCCCAACTATTCTCACAACACTCTCATCTACCCAACCCTCATTCTCGGTATCCTTACCCGCCTATCACCCACCCTCTGTCATTTCCTATATTTAATCAGCCTTTCTCCACTCTACGTAGCCCCCTGCACAGTAGTGGCAGTGACATGCCTTGCTCGGGGTGAAACGCTTATAAAAAAAAAAAAAATTACCCATAGCTAGAGGGAAGAGACGGATTAATACCTTCCCAAGTGAATGCAACGAATTCGAGTGGAATTCGAACTCAGTTCGAATTCAGTGTAAAATAGGCAGCTGAATTTCGGAGTAGAAATGAGAGTTTTGAAGAACTAAGGTTTGGACATTTTGCAATTGGCACCACCAGGTAATAATTGATCGTGTTCACCATATGGTGATGGATGACAGGCGCTTGACTATAAAATCAAATAGCCAATGCTATTAGCATATCCCGTAAGGGGGTTGATAATGTTTTGCATAATGGATTTGGCATGATGAAGGTTTCTGTTCGATGACTGACATGTCTTCTGACACATGATAAAAAGTACAGCACGCTGGTCATATCACAGGAAAATCTACCGTTCTTGATGCAAATCCAGCGGATTTTCTTGTACGTTTCTTAAACCAACATAACCGCTCATCAGTTTGATCCAGAGACAAATAGACAATCCATATAGTGGAAACCCCCTTCTCAGTTGCTTCAATGATGGCCAAGGTTGTTTCATCTGCATGAAATATGATGAGATTAGTTTTGGGGATTCAGAAAGTATTAGGTTTATTGACTATCCTCCAAAAGGACACACTATTAATGGACAGGGCAACGCTGACTTGCTGAATCAGTTAGAAAATGCTATCAAGACCAAACGCCAAGGAAAACTGACGAAAGGCGTCTTTTTTTAGCATAGACGTCTTTGGTTTTAACAGTTGTTGTGAATGACTGTAATTTGAACTAATATATTACCTTGCAACTATTTTCCTGATTTGGACGCATCTAATTATCATCTGTTCTACAACCTAATAAAACAATTGAGTGGTAACCAATGGTGACATCATATCTGCTGTTGACCAACAAGATAAAAGTTTTTCAATGGGATCCAAGCACTGCAACACCGATGGAAGTCATGGAAGTAGGACTATCTTGAGAAATATACCCGATTTGGCCACATTTCATGAGAGTATCTTACTCATCCTATGAACTTTTCAGAAGACCCTTGTACATCCGCTTTCTAGGATCAATTAAGGAAAAATGGCTGTAAGCAAGAGAAACATATATGTATTGGCGCGGACCATCCGACGCCGAACTTTGTGAACTCGTGCTAAAGAATCTTAAACAAAGAACTATATCAGAGAAAAAAAGTGTATCACTTCCAACAGCAGAAACAACTAAAATGGATAACACTGTCACTTAAGTGCCATACGTGATACACGCTTGGACGATCATGTCTCTTTCGAGACATGACAGACTGGGAAGATTATCCCGCAGTAGGTTGCCATTGCTTTCTGTGGTAGACTGGTTGCCGACCAAGGCTATAGAACCCAATCTGTACTGTTATTTGACTCATAACTAGAGGAAGAAGATATGAATTATATTATTAAGTATTAATTAGAGGGGGATCAGTTTATTACTTGATAACAATAGAAAACCGATCCCCCACTTTATGCCCAGTAGAAACTTTAATTGTCTTTCCAACTATTCAGTCAGTCAGTTGAGTGCCATACGTGATACACGCTTTGGGCGATCATTCCTTGAAAGAGACATGACTGACTGGGCAGAAGATTATCCCGCAGTAGGTTGCCATTGCTTTCTGTGGTAGACTGGTTGCCGACCAAGGCTATAGAACCCAATCTATCCTGTTATTTTACTCAAACCTGGAAGGGGAAGAGATGTATTATATTATTACGTAGTAATTAGTGGGAGATCAGTTTATTACTTCATAACAATAGAAAACTGATCCCCCACTTTATGCCCAGTAGAAGTATTAATCATGTTTCCAACTATTATATTCAGTCAGTCAGTCAGTTAAGTGCCATACGTGATACACGCTTGGACGATCATGTCTCGAAAGAGACATGACTGACTGGGCAGAAGATTATCCCGCAGTAGGTTGCCATTGCTTTCTGTGGTAGACTGGTTGTCGACCAAGGCTATAATAATATAATACATCTCTTCCCCTTCGAGCTATGAGTCAAATAACAGGATAGATTGGGTTCTATAGCCTTGGTCGGCAACCAGTCTACCGCAGAAAGCAATGGCAACCTACTGCGAGATAATATTCTGCCCTAGTCAGTCATGTCTCTTTCGAGACATGATCGCCCAAGCGTGTATCACGTATGGCACTTAACTGACTGACTGAATATAATAATTGAACATATGATTAAGGCCTTTACTGGGCATAAAGTGGGGGATCAGTTTTATATTGTTATACAATAATAAACTGATCTCCCATTTATTACTATATAATAATATAATACATATCTTCCCCTTCGAGCTATGAGTCAAATAACAGGATAGACTGGGTTCTATAGCCTTGGTTGGCAATTAGTCTACCGCAGAAAGCAATGGCAACCTACTGCGAGATAATATTCTGCCCAGTCAGTCATGTCTCTTTCGAGACATGATCACTCAAGCGTGTTTCATCAGTAAGATAAAGTCAAATTTTCTGTGACATAATGAGGAAAGACGACTTTGTAAACTTGATGCTCACTGGACAAATGGAAGGTAAGAGGGCCAGAGAAAAGCAACGCACAACCTACCTGCTAGGCTTGAGGAAACTGATGTCCGAGCAGAGCTTGGGGAAGTGACAAAAAAAAATCTATTAAGAAGACAAAGAATTATGGAGAGCCATGAGAAGAAAGCAGCATTCTAAAGCCCCTAAAGAATATCTAACTTTCTAGCTTTTATAACTTTTAAATAGATTCTTAAAATGAAATAATACCAATATCACATGCTTATATTGATTTTCTTTATTGTTATAATATAACAATATATAATATGTTAATATAATAACTTCGCTACTGTCTTATTCCAGTCCCTATATAATTTTTGACACTTTCATTTCTGATTTACAATGTGACATTTTGACTTAATTTTGTCTTCATACACAAATCTTTTAATAATATGAGCACCTCCCACTCCACCATAATCATCTAATATGATGTCATTCTTTTTATTGTAATTTTTCATTTATGTACTTATTGATTTATTATTTTTAGTTTATTTTGTTTTTTTAAATCTCCTTATCAATATATATATGGCCAAGTATATTTACCACATTTCACTGCTAGACGATGGCGTATTGAACACCGAAACTTGAAAATTTCTGAGTAGCAGTATGCTGTAATAATATATATATATATGTGGAAAGAGAGAGAGAGAGAGAGAGAGAGAGAGAGAGAGAGATAGTAAAACAAAATTCCGATGTTCAAATTCGTTGGATGGCCATTTCTACGAGAAAATT
>JBBBDQ010001280.1:202500-440000 GCA_037127315.1 Ascarosepion bandense | reverse complement strand
GAAAAATTGAAGCAAACAGGCCAGACATTATTGTTAAAAACCAGAAGGAGAAAACTTGTCTATTAATTGTGATTGAGCGGATTGTAACATAGCAATCAAGGAATTTGAAAAACTGTCAAAATATAAAGACCTGGAAATTGAAATAGAAAAAATGTGGAAATTGAAAACAAGAGTTGTGCCAGTGATAGTAGGTGCACTTGGAATGATAAAAAATGGAACAAAACAACACATTGAAAGAATCCCTGGAAACCCCAGCTTAAGAGACATACAAAAAATTGTCTTATTAAGTACAGCCCACACACTAAGGAAAACTTTATCTATGTAATGCTGAGGATGATAGGGAAGATAGAAAAACATGAAATGGAGCCATAACAACACGCCACTACCTGCCTTAGGTCTCCCCGCAGACTTGGTTGGTAGTGAGACCAAAGCAGAAATCGAAATATGATAAAAAAGGACATAATAATAATAATAATATATCTACGCCCTACTTCCGTGCTGAAAAAAAAGTAAATATCAAACTGTTGTATATATCCACTATTAAACTATATAATAGTTTAAACTACTTATTATTATAGTTTTTCGGAATCAAGATTTTCGGTTTTTCCTTTTCTTTACTGCTTCTCTCTTTGTGTCAATATCCTTAAAGTCAAATGAAGAACTGTAAAACCCAAAGTTTTGCTATGTCACTTTTTTCCATCATACCTCGTAGCAAAGGTGAATACATAGGAACATCAGGTAAAAGAAAAACAAACGTTATATTACATACTTGTGCAAATTAAGCTGTTTCAGCTTCCTTTCTTTCGCCATAAGGTCAGTCCCAGGCACATTAGAGTGACAGAGTGTAATTAATTTCTCTTTTTTTCTGTCTTTTTTTTTCAGATTAGGTCATTTTCAGTAATGTGTGCAGTAATATAAAACTCTTTTTTAGGGTGTATAATGAAATTTGTTTGACATTGAATATATTGGTCATCCGTTATCGCCTCAGAATTTTTTGCCATGCCCAGACACTATTGTCTCGACTTCTTACATAGAGATCGCTGATTGTTGGTGTCAGCGTTTCAACTGTCAGTTATGTCATCAAGGCGTAAAAACAAACTGGACCCATGAGTTTAAGAACGTAAAGGAAAATGCGGTGGGAAGAGAAAAATAACGCCAAGAGACAACAAATGCGTGATCAGGAAAAGTGGAAAAGATCCTAGGAAGCTGAATTGCCAAAAAGAAGTCGATTCTTCCATAGTATTGACTAACTTCCCTTCTCTGGTAATATTGGAACCCACATTGAGCTGTGTTTGCTTCTTCCTCCTATTTCTTTCTGAAATAATCCGTTACTATCTTGTCTCTTATCTCCATTTTCTGAAACTGCTCTGCACTGGCGTTAGAATTTCAGTTTTTAATGTAAGAAAAATTTTAAGTATTATTTTTATCTTATTTTATTTTTTTATTATCTTTAGTCTCCCCCGAGTACTTTAATGTCTGTATTTTTTCAATAGACGTCTGTTCACACTTGGATGTAAATGTTGTCATAAATTTTCTTTTGTTTGTAAGCACTATTCTTTTTTCTGTTTGAGATGTCCCTGCTACTACCACCACGTATCTACTGGTTGATTGACCTTTTGCTAACTTGCTTTATATATATATATATATATATATATATATATATATATAGAGAGAGAGAGAGAGAGAGAGAGATTACAAAAAGTGAAAGAACACGTCGATTTAAAACCAATTGTTCAAGCATTTACTTTTATAAAGCGTGTTCGATACAGAGTAGAACTTAATATTGTGACATGTCTAGATCAAAGCCCTTCGGCCCTCTTTCATAACTCAAATATTAAATACCCAAGGTTACATAATTCTTAATTTTGATTGAACAATCGTGACACACCTAAATGCATTTCCTCTAGCTAGCACTAACTAATTTCCTAAATAACCATGAATGCATCTTATATGTTTAACAATGAATCGTTTTCACTATTTATTTTAACATATCAGCTGAAGAGGAACAGTTTTGTTCTGAAACCCAAAAAATATTGTGTAATTATATTATGCTTTTATAAGCCATTGTAATAACAAAATTATAATATATATATATATATATATATATATATATATATATATATATATGGGTAGTTTGGATTAAATATCTCATTTCGCTCGACGTGGATTCGCCGATCTGAATTGGCAAAAAGAGGTGAATTATTCTGTTAAAATCTTCACTCTGCTTAGCAGCCTCTGATTCTTTGTTTTTTTAGAATGAATCAGTAACGGATCTTCTGACTTTAACTAATTGTTTTTTTTCAATTAGAATAGATAGGCCTTTATATGGCCTGGTTCATACTCATCCCCCTTTACTTGAATAGACGTAGATGCTTGTTTCCTCTTTAAGAAGTGGTTCCCGATAATCATTCTCTCTTCAGTCCTTAATCGTGGTGCTTTCGTAAATTCTCTGTGATGCACGTGGACAGTTTTCTGGTTGCTGTTTCCGATTGGTAATTAACAGCTCTTACTCTTGCGTAGCGTCTAGAGAGACTGCTCTGATCAATAGTTGCATAATTTAGGGATTCTTGCAGTACCATGACACGCTTTGATGGGTCTCTCTACAAGTACTTCCATTTGGCAATCCTGAGGCCACATTATGCAGCATCTGCGGCAGTTCTTTCCTACACATGTCGCAGTTGATGACCATCTGCTACGACAAATGGAGGCCTTTCCTTACCAAAATAACACAATAAAAAAATTTATAACCGAATTTACAAAACTAAACCAACAAAAAAATCACTTAAACCCCTTAACATTTTTTTCTATAACATCTATGTTATATGTACCAACTTTTGCAGTGTGGGATTTTTCCTCCAAACATCTTAGCTCTCTTCAAAACCAAACTTAACCTACAATTTCCGATTTCTGGTTACTTTTCTCTCTTTAGAAATGACTAATGTCCATATGCATGACCTGGGTGTTTTTTACCAATCGCTTTCCTTTCATGACTGTCTTTTGCTAGACAGTATTTCAGATGATATAGACAAGGCCATTTTCTCTCACCCGTTCTCTAATTAATTTGGGTTCGGCAACTTCAATGCCAACCATACCAGTCAGTTAAGTGCCATACGTGATACACGCTTGGGCGATCATGTCTCGAAAGAGACATGACTGACTGGGCAGAAGATTATCCCGCAGTAGGTTGCCATTGCTTTCTGTGGTAGACTGGTTGCCGACCAAGGCTATAGAACCCAATCTATCCTGTTATTTTACTCAAACCTGGAAGGGGAAGAGATGTATTATAGTATTACGTAGTAATTAGTGGGAGATCAGTTTATTACTTCTTAACAATAGAAAACTGATCCCCCACTTTATGCCCAGTAGAAGTATTAATCATGTTTCCAACTATTATATTCAGTCAGTCAGTCAGTTAAGTACCATACGTGATACACGCTTGGACGATCATGTCTCGAAAGAGACATGACTGACTGGGCAGAAGATTATCCCGCAGTAGGTTGCCATTGCTTTCTGTGGTAGACTGGTTGTCGACCAAGGCTATAGAACCCAATCTGTCCTGTTATTTAACCCATAACTGGAAGGAAGAGACGGATTAATACCTTTCCCAAGGGTATTTGCGCGGAAGTGAATTAAATGAATTCAACTGGAATTCGGCTCATCGATTTTTCGTTCCGAGCCGATATCCACTGCACTACAAGTAAACTAAAAAGAACTATCCAACAATAACATCTACTGGACTTGAGAAACCTATTTCCCTTACAACTTATTTTAATAGAAAGAATTTATGAATTTCAACCACCAACAGAACTGCTTGGTTGATGAATACCGCGTGTTTCTATTTGTAAAGGTTTATTACAACCATTACTAATGCCATTCTAAATTTAGGCATTTAAAAAGAATTCTGAAAATTTCACAGACCCTTATTAGAAGATATCCTGCATGACATTTGCTAATTGAACCTATTAAACCTGACGGAATACAGTGGACAAAATGTTGAAAAATTATGAAAAACCAAATCTGTAAATATCAATATACTAGCAGTATAGCCCATCGTTGCTCGGGTGTAATGAAAGCTTTAAAACTAATCTATGGTCCTGGAGCTCAGATTCTTTGGATGAAAGACTAAAAAGCAATAGTTGTTTTCAGTTAAAGCGAAACCGTAGACTGAAAGAAAAATAAATAGATGTAAGTAAAATTTTGATTTCCTGGTATCGATATCAAATAAGTCTTTTCGTCGTAAAATGAATTTTGAAGGCTTAATAAGTCCTCTGGGGTAAATGGTATCATGGCTGAGACTAAGAACTACAAGTATACCTACTTAGAGCCAAACCCGAAGCAAAAACTAAAATAAAAGGGCTGAAAAAATACAGATATACAGGCAGATAAACAGACACACACACAAACATCTTGCCTTTTATATATATATATATATATATATTACGATTTTTTGCAATATTGTAAGAACTGCAACCTTGAAACTTCTGAATATCGTTTCTTATGTCTTTGTCTATGAGTGTATCAAATTTGATTAAAATCGGACCAGTCTTTCTATAACCCGATTTTTTCGTTTATAGATTTTCGATATTTATCGAGGGTACCTCGACACAAAACCTAGCTCAGAACACTCGCAGACGCTTATAGTACCACTGTGTAAATTTTCAAGAAAATCGGTTCACACACACAGACCAAGTTACATTTCTAAATAAGTTTAGATAATTAATAACATCATAAAATATTTGTTTCTTTCATATAATTTGTGTCTCATTATTAATTTTTCAAAAAGACCGAATTTCTTTAAATCTCGAATAATAAGCTCAGCTGTCCCGGCCACTTCAGTAGTGCTATTTTGTATCGGGACTATTTTGTGAAATTAGAAATATATATTCATTTTATTGTTAGTTGTATATCAGTGTTTACCCAACACAAGGCCCAAGTTCCACTCAATGTAGTGGTTTGCTGTATAGAGGTGCGTGAATGTAAGAAAATACATGAAGAGATAAGGTTATGTTGATAACATGACAGTTAAAAATAGACTTGAAGAGGTCAACATTGTAGCGACTGCGAAAACAACTTGCCGCCGATAGTCTGTTCTACAACGCAGCAGTTCTTGGGAAAATTTGGTCCGCGTGGCGCTTGCTAAAGTAATACGAAGGGAATGAAGATTAATCATCCTTGTGTACCTAGCGAACTCCATTTATAAAGGTCATGACTGCTAGAATTAAGGAATGTTGGGTCGCCATGGTGAAATGACGATAGAGAGTCTCACAACGATTCACCTCTTCAAAGGGGTTGTACGTAAGAAAATAGTTCATCACCCACAAGACCGCATAGATGCTTTTGAATTTTATAAAAATCAAGAGAGGAGCCGGAAGCTGCAGCTCAGATATTGCAGCAAAAAGTAATGAACTGTTAGGTAAAATCAGTTCTCCTATATGGCAGTGAATGCGAGACAATCTCCTCATTCAAGAAGAGACTTGAAGCAACAGAAATGTGGCTCTAGAGCAGGATGCTGAGAATACTATGGATCGAGTATATGAGCAATGACGAAGTTCCAGAGACAATGGCAACAAAAGGAATACTAATGCTTGCCATCAGTGGATGTGCGTTGTGGCACAGTGGATATCGGTTCGGAACGAGAAATCGGGGAGCCGAGTTCGAATTTCAGTTGAATTCATTTCATTCACTTCCGCGCAAATACCCTTGGGAAAGGTATTAATCTGTCTCTTCCTACCAGTTATAGGTTAAATAACAGAACAGATTGGGTTCTATAGCCTTGGTCGACAACCAGTCTACCACAGAAAGCAATGGCAACCTACTGCGGGATAATCTTCTGCCCAGTCAGTCATGTCTCTTTCGAGACATGATCGTCCAAGCGTGTATCACGTATGGCACTTAACTGACTGACTGACTGAATATAATAGTTGGAAACATGATTAATACTTCTACTGGCCATAAAGTGGGGGATCAGTTTTCTATTGTTATGAATTAATAAACTGATCTCCCACTAATTACTACGTAATAATATAATACATCTCTTCCCCTTCGAGCTATGAGTCAAATAACAGGATAGATTGGGTTCTATAGCCTTGGTCGGCAACCAGTCTACCACAGAAAGCAATGGCAACCTACTGCGAGATAATATTCTGCCCAGTCATGTCTCTTTCGAGACATGATCGCCCAAGCGTGTATCACGTATGGCACTTAACTGACTGACTGAATATAATAATTGAACATATGATTAAGGCCTCTACTGGGCATAAAGTGGGGGATCAGTTTTATATTGTTATAAAGTAATAAACTAATCCCCCATTTATTACTATATAATAATATAATACATATCTTCCCCTTCGAGCTATGAGTCAAATAACAGGATAGATTGGGTTCTATAGCCTTGGTTGGCAATTAGTCTACCGCAGAAAGCAATGGCAACCTACTGCGAGATAATATTCTGCCCAGTCAGTCATGTCTCTTTCGAGACATGATCACCCAAGCGTGTTTCATCAGTAAGATAAAGTCAAATTTTCTGTGACATAATGAAGAAAGACGACTTTGTAAACTTGATGCTCACTGGACAAATGGAAGGTAAGAGGGCCAGAGAAAAGCAACGCACAACCTACCTGCTAGGCTTGAGGAAACTGATGTCCGAGCAGAGCTTGGGGAAGTGACAAAAAAATCTATTAAGAAGACAAAGTATTATGGAGAGCCATGAGAAGAAAGCAGCATTCTAAAGCCTCTAAAGAATATCCAACTTTCTAGCTTTTATAACTTCTAAATAGATTCTTAAAATGAAATAATACCAATATCACATGCTTATATTGATTTTCTTTATTGTTATAATATAACAATATATAATATGTTAATATAATAACTTCGCTACTGTCTTATTCCAGTCCCTATATAATTTTTGACACTTTCATTTCTGATTTACAATGTGACATTTTGACTTAATTTTGTCTTCATACACAAATCTTTTAATAATATGAGCACCTCCCACTCCACCATAATCATCTAATATGATGTCATTCTTTTTATTGTAATTTTTCATTTATGTACTTATTGATTTATTATTTTTAGTTTATTTTGTTTTTTTAAATCTCCTTATTAATATATATATGGCCAAGTATATTTACCACATTTCACTGCTAGATGATGGCGTATTGAACACCGAAACTTGAAAATTTCTGAGTAGCAGTATGCTGTAATAATATATATATATATATGTGGAGAGAGAGAGAGAGAGAGAGAGAGAGAGAGGGCGAGAGAGAGATAGTAAAACAAAATTCCGATGTTCAAATTCGTTGGATGGCCATTTCTACGAGAAAATTCTCGCGTCCTCAGGTAACGAATTTTATTTAAAAAAAAACCAAATGACAAAATGAACAAAGATATTATCCCGGTGGAAGTTAAAAAAAAAATTCTTCACGGAAAATTAAAGGGGTGGGATTAATAAGAAAGCAGACAGAAATCTATGTCTATTTTTAATTTTAGATTTATTGAAACTGAGTCGAGAGTTAAAAGTTGAAATATAGCCTTGTCTCGGCGAAAGAAATGGTTGCGGTGAGAAGAAAAAAAAGAAAAAGGAATGAAGTAAAAAGTGGGGAGGGGGTGGTTGACAGGGAAGTAAGCTAAGAAAAGAAAAAGTCTATTTCCATAGAAACAAGAGAAATTGTTATCAATCGTGTTGAAAA
The DNA here is from genome assembly GCA_037127315.1 of Ascarosepion bandense. Classification (NCBI taxonomy): domain Eukaryota; kingdom Metazoa; phylum Mollusca; class Cephalopoda; order Sepiida; family Sepiidae; genus Ascarosepion; species Ascarosepion bandense. Next base: position 432,312 of record JBBBDQ010001280.1, on the reverse strand, counting down.
ATAAATCATAGCGGTTTTTAGTTTAAATAAATGGAACAAATTTTATAAAAAAAATTTTTTAGGAAAGATTTGACATAGAAAACTAAATTTAAATATAAATTTCAAAATTAGATTTTAATTTTAATTTTTTTTAAATATATTATAAAAGTTAATAAAAAAATGAATAAAACGTAAAAATTAAATAAAAAAGTTTAAAAATTTAACTTAAGGAGTATATCAATTCAAAAAGTGTACACACACACACGCACACACACACACACATATATATATACATATAAATATATATAAAAAACACACACAACAACACACACACACACAACCACACGCGCATAAAAGCCCATACACACACACACACACACACATATATATATATATATATATATATATATATATATATATATATATATATATACGCACATAGACACAAATACGCATTCCTGAACATACATAATTTACTTCAAAAGATATAAGGATATTCGCAATTTACGAGTTAAATTCGATTTTAATTATATTTGAAGACTTTAAAAACTAATTAAAGGCGGCTTAGTAGGAAAGGAGCAAAAAATTATTATATTTTATTATATTTATTTTAAGGGCCCTGGTAAGAGTTCATCAGAACTAATCTTAATCTATAAGGTAAATTGGATTTAGTATAAAAAACAAATAAAAAATATAAGATATATTAATATTATAAAAATATATAAACAAATCTATAAGATATATATATATATATGTTAATATATTTACGCTCTCACACCCTGATTGAGCACTCTGGAAAAATAGTAGACTTTGATAAACAGTAGCTACTCTGGCGTGTACGCATCGCTCATTCAGTGAAATGAATTAGAGCACTCTAGCTATTGCGCGCGTATAATGATATGAATTAGAGCGCTCTAGCTATTGCGCGCGTATAATGATACCGAACGCCCATAGCCCAGGGGTAGAGTCGCCGACTGACGCCATTTTGGTCGGGTTTCAATCCTGGATAAAAAAGCAATCGGAGCCTAACCGTACTGATGAGGTGTGATACAGCAAAACAGATCTGTCTGCGGATGACAATATATATATATATATATATATATAAAATGAAATAAAATGAAAAAATAAAAAATATAGGTAAATATACATTTATAACAAAGCCCGGGGACGTTAAAAGAGTAAAATTGTTATGACCAACAAAATTGAAATAAGAATCTTCACAAAAAACAAATATATATATATATATAAAGGTGCAGGAAAAAATATATAAAGGTGCAGGAAAAAATGGGGGCTAAAAATTGTCAAAGGATTCTTAGTTGTTAAATGATAGATATTAAGATAGGAAAAGGAAGAAGGAACCTATAAGGCTGGGTTCAGTCATTGGTAGGGGGGTTCAAATTTACTAATTAAAAATTAAATTAATTAATCAATTGAAAATTAAAAATTAGTTTATTTTTCTAGACTAAATTCAAATTTAAATCCTAAGTATAAAAATTCACAAATTTCGCATTATGGCGGCATTTACAAATTAATTCTTTTCTTAAATTCAAGAGTAGATGCTGGTTAGTGTACTTTAATATTTGTATTTTTTCCTGTAAACATAAATTGCATCTATCGTGAAAATTCCTAGGGGTAAGAGCTGAGCCTATCAGTTTCGAACTAACTATTGGGTTTAGCCCTTCTTCCTTCATTTTCCAAAATCTTCGTGAAAGGGCTGTTTGGTATTTCTGATTTGGGTTAGAAAAGGAATACATATGATTGTAATAACGTTGCTTAAATATATATAGTAAATTTTTATTCGCTCAACGCATTGACATAACCCATATATATATATATATATATATATATATATATATATATATATATATATATAATCCAAAAGGAAAAGCAAGAAGGTAAATCCCAAAGATCCGATCTTAATTAACATTACTATTTAAATACTAAAAAATGATGCAGGTGGAGGGTTATTATATATACATATATATATATATATATATACCCTAATAATAATAACAATAATAATAATAATAATAATAAATAAGAAAGAAAAAATATTCAATAATAAAAGAAGGCAGTAAATTCAAACAAGATTTACAGTTAGTAGATTCTGTAGAAAAGCAAAACAGTAGCCAAGAACCAAATTATTGCGGCAAAAAATATGAAAATGAAAGCCAAAGATAAAGCTCTTGAAAAGATGAAACAGCGCTGGCAAGACAAACCTCTGCATGGCCAATATCCAGTACGTGCCAATAAATCCAATGTTGACAAAGTTAATACTCATCGATGGTTACGTGCATCTGGATTAAAGTCTGAAACTGAAGGATTTATACTTGCAGCACAAGACCAAAGTCTTTTCACGAGAAACTTTCAGGCAAATATTATGCATAATAATATGGATCCAAAATGCAGGTTTTGTGATAAACACCAAGAAACAATAGACCACCTATTCTGTTCTGTGCTTGCCCCAAACGAATATAAAAATCGCCACGATAGAGTTGGGCAATATTTACATTGGGCAATGTGCAAACATTATGGAAAAGCTGTAAACAAACACTGGTATGAACATCATCCAGCACCGGTTACAGAAATAGAAGATGTAACCATTCTATGGGATTACACCATCTACACAGACAGAAAAATTGAAGCAAACAGGCCAGACATTATTGTTAAAAACCAGAAGGAGAAAACTTGTCTATTAATTGATATGGCTTGTCCAGCGGATTGTAACATAGCAATCAAGGAATTTCAAAAACTGTCAAAATATAAAGACCTGGAAATTGAAATAGAAAAAATGTGGAAATTGAGAACAAGAGTTGTGCCAGTGATAGTAGGTGCACTTGGAATGATAAAAAATGGAACAAAACAACACATTGAAAGAATCCCTGGAAACCCCAGCTTAAGAGATATACAAAAAATTGTCTTATTAAGTACAGCCCACACACTAAGGAAAACTTTATCTATGTAATGCTGGGGATGTTAGGGAAGATAGAAAAACATGAAATGAAGCCATAACAACACGCCACTACCTGCCTTAGGTCTCCCCGCAGACTTGGTTGGTAGTGAGACCAAAGCAGAAATCGAAATATGATGAAAAATGACATAATAATAATAATAATATATCTACGCCCTATTTCCGTGCTGAAAAAAAAAGTAAATATCAAACTGTTGTATATATCCACTAGTTTAAACTACTTATTATTATATAATAGTTTAAACTACTTATTATTATAGTTTTTCGGAATCAAGATTTTCGGTTTTTCCTTTTCTTTACTGCTTCTCTCTTTGTGTCAATATCCTTAAAATCAAATGAAGAACTGTAAAACCCAAAGTTTTGCTATGTCACTTTTTTCCATAATACCTCGTAGCAAAGGTGAATACATAGGAACATCAGGTAAAAGAAAAACAAACGTTATATTACATACTTGTGCAAATTAAGCTGTTTCGGCTTCCTTTCTTTCGCCATAAGGTCAGTCCCAGGCACATTAGAGTGACAGAGTGTAATTAATTTCTCTTTTTTTCTGGTTTTTTTTTTTTCAGATTAGGTCATTTTCAGTAATGTGTGCAGTAATATAAAACTCTTTTTTGGGGTGTATAGTGAAATTTGTTTGACATTGAATATATTGCGTCATCTGTTATCGCCTCAGAATTTTTTGTCATGCCCAGACACTATTGTCTCGACTTCTTACATAGAGATCGCTGATTGTTGGTGTCAGCGTTTCAACTGTCAGTTATGTCATCAAGGCGTAAAAACAAACTGGACCCATGAGTTTAAGAACGTAAAGGAAAATGCGGTGGGAAGAGAAAAATAACGCCAAGAGACAACAAATGCGTGATCAGGAAAAGTGGAAAAGATCCTAGGAAGCTGAATTGCCAAAAAGAAGTCGATTCTTCCATAGTATTGACTAACTTCCCTTCTCTGGTAATATTGGAACCCACATTGAGCTGTGTTTGCTTCTTCCTCCTATTTCTTTCTGAAATAATCCGTTACTATCTTGTCTCTTATCTCCATTTTCTGAAACTGCTCTGCACTGGCGTTAGAATTTCAGTTTTTAATGTAAGAAAAATTTTAAGTATTATTTTTATCTTATTTTATTTTTTTATTATCTTTAGTCTCCCCCGAGTACTTTAATGTCTGTATTTTTTCAATAGATGTCTGTTCACACTTGGATGTAAATGTTGTCATAAATTTTCTTTTGTTTGTAAGCACTATTCTTTTTTCTGTTTGAGGTGTCCCTGCTACTACCACCACGTATCTACTGGTTGATTGACCTTTTGCTAACTTGCTTTATATATATATATATATATATATATAGAGAGAGAGAGAGAGAGAGAGAGAGAGATTACAAAAGTGAAAGAACACGTCGATTTAAAACCAATTGTTCAAGCATTTACTTTTATAAAGCGTGTTCGATACAGAGTAGAACTTAATATTGTGACATGTCTAGATCAAAGCCCTTCGGCCCTCTTTCATAACTCAAATATTAAATATCCAAGGTTACATAATTCTTAATTTTGATTGAACAATCGTGACACACCTAAATGCATTTCCTCTAGCTAGCACTAACTAATTTCCTAAATAACCATGAATGCATCTTATATGTTTATCAATGAATCGTTTTCACTATTTATTTTAACATATCAGCTGAAGAGGAACAGTTTTGTTCTGAAACCCAAAAAATATTGTGTAATTATATTATGCTTTTATAAGCCATTGTAATAACAAAATTATAATATATATATATATATATATATATATATATATATATATATATATATATATATATATATATATATATATATATATATATATGGGTAGTTTCGATTAAATATCTCATTTCGCTCGACGTGGATTCGCCGATCTGAATTGGCAAAAAGAGGTGAATTATTCTGTTAAAATCTTCACTCTGCTTAGCAGCCTCTGATTCTTTGTTTTTTTTAAAGAATGAATCAGTAACGGATCTTCTGACTTTAACTAATTGTTTTTTTTTTCAATTAGAATAGATAGGCCTTTATATGGCCTGGTTCATACTCATCCCCCTTCACTTGAATAGACGTAGATGCATACCCCTTGTTTCCTCTTTAAGAAGTGGTTCCCGATAATCATTCTCTCTTCAGGCCTTAATCGTGGTGCTTTCGTAAATTCTCTGTGATGCACGTGGACAGTTTTCTGGTTGCTGTTTCCGATTGGTAATTAACAGCTCTTACTCTTGCGTAGCATCTAGAGAGACTGCTCTGATCAATAGTTGCATAATTTAGGGATTCTTGCAGTACCATGACACGCTTTGATGGGTGTCTCTACAAGTACTTCCAGTTGGCAATCCTGAGGCCACACTATGCGGCATCTGCGCCAGTTCTTTCCTACACATGTCGCAGTTGATGACCATCTGCTACGACAAATGGAGGCCTTTCCTTACCAAAATAACACAATAAAAAAATTTATAACCGAATTTACAAAACTAAACCAACAAAAAAATCACTTAAACCCCTTAACATTTTTTTCTATAACATCTATGTTATATGTACCAACTTTTGCAGTGTGGGATTTTTCCTCCAAACATCTTAGCTCTCTTCAAAACCAAACTTAACCTACATTTCCCGATTTCTGGTTACCTTTCTCTCTTTAGAAATGACTAATGTCCATATGCATGACCTGGGTGTTTTTTACCACTCGCTTTCCTTTCATGACTGTCTTTTGCTAGACAGTATTTCAGATGATATAGACAAGGCCATTTTCTCTCACCCGTTCTCTAATTAATTTGGGTTCGGCAACTTCAATGCCAACCATACCAGTCAGTTAAGTGCCATACGTGATACACGTTTGGGCGATCATGTCTCGAAAGAGACATGACTGACTGGGCAGAAGATTATCCCGCAGTAGGTTGCCATTGCTTTCTGCGGTAGACTAATTGCAGACCAAGGCTATAGAACCCAATCTGTCCTGTTATTTAACCCATAACTGGAAGAAATAGACAAATTAATACCTTTCCCAATTATATTTGCGCGTAAGTGAATGCAATGAATTCAGCCGGAATACCAATTGGCTGAAAAACTCTGTCACTGATCTTGCTGGCATCCATACCCTGGCTTTCTCAATCACTCAATCTCACACACAAGTGGTGGATTTCCACACGCGTGTCCCCAGTATCCCTAAAGGACAAGTTTCCCTTCTAGATTTCTACTTCCATTCTATCCCTTACCCTTGCCATGTCATGCAGCACTGCCCTCTTTCATTCTGTGATTTCCGTTAATTTCTGTTTCCACTTCCATACCTCTAGGAACCTCCTACCAGCATATCTTACTGCTATGAAAGAGCGGACTGGGAGTCGTTCCGCAATTTCCTTTGTAATGTCTCTTGGGGCAAAGTGTTTAAGTTCTTCAAGACTCTACAAAAGCTGGTATCCCTCAAGATTCTTATCTTTATTCCTGATCTTCATCAATGATGTTCATGGTGCAATCAGTTCCCTAACAGACACCTACGCAGATGACACGACCATTTACTCCCGTCTCAATAAGAAATATGCAAAGGAAATATGCAAATGCTGCAAATCTTGTTGCTGCTCTTGGAAATGTCCTCCAATCTGTGTTGGACTGAGGTAAAAAATGATCGTAAATTTTAATGCTTCCAAAACGAAGCGCCTTTTTTTAAACATCATAGAGAAACATTCCTACCTTCCACCAGTAGGGACACGCTAGTCTTCCAGAAACAATACACTGCTCCTCCTCGGCTTCAGTTTCTCAACTGATTACAAGTGGAACGACTACATCGAATCAATAGATACCTCTACTGCTAGGAAAGTTGAGTCACTGTGCTGGGCCAGGAGATTTTCTCTTCAGGATCCATCTTGTACGTATACGAATCTACTATCAGTCCGAGCATTGAATACTGTTACTATATCTGGTCAGGTGCCCCTGCTATTCATCTCGGAGTTCTCGACAAAATCCAAAGAAGGATTTGCAATGAAATCAATCCGGATGTAGCAGCTTGACTTGAGTCGCTTTCTCAAAAATGGATGTGGCTTTCCTCTGTCTTTTCTACAAATATTTTCACAGCTTCTACTTTGACGAGTTTATCTTCCCGGTGCGTCGTTTAAACGAATTTGCATTGGTAACTAGGTCCCGCCTTTTTACCGTGAAAATAGTCAAATGTAACCGATACTTCTATTCTATCAATTTCTTTTCTCGCACTTCCCACCTGTGGAACTCTCTTTTGTATACTTTCTTCTCTGATAGCTACAATCTTTTTAAAGTTACAGTGCAACGTCAATTGCCATCTTTTATCTCGTTGATTCCCATAATTCTCTTGTCCTATCTTCGACATCCACAGTATCTTGGTCTCCTTTTCTTTCGCGCCCCCTTACTGTAAACCCCTGCCCAACAATGGATGTTCTGCCTTGCTTGGGGTGAAACAATTATTTTTAAAAATTTCAATTAATATAAACAATGTCTATCGTGAGGATTCTAAAGATGATTGCAAATCAAAAATTTTACACCGTTAAAACCACTTAATTTTATCCACTCATGAAGCTTAGTTCCGGCATGCTTCTTTAAAATTTAAAACGGAAATTATATACTTCGAAATTTTAAAAGAAGCACTTTAGCGTTAGAATTCCAACTTAACATTAAAATGTTTCTAAATTAAATTAAAATTGTTAAATAGTAACTGAAATGAAACCTGTGAACATACATGACTGCTTCCGTCAAAAACGGACATGTTTTTTTTTAATCAAAATTATTGCAATGTTCTCTATCCTCTTTTTCTTCATTATATTCATTTCTAACCAATCTCCTACATATCGGACACCTTATTCATAATTACCTTTTAAAAGTAATGCTCTACCTTGAGCCATTCTCTAAACTTGTATTTAGTAATATTTAGTTATAATTTTAGGTTATAACGGCTCTTGATAAAAATGTTTCTTTCCTTTAATCTATATCTATAAAAGTGATGAGGGTGGACGTTGCGTAAGTATTTGTTTGTTTGATAGATTCGACTTAGCATCTGCATTTTGCGGTCTAGCTCGACGGGAGTTGCGCTTAGATGTAGATCAAAATTTTAGAACGCTAACGACACCTTGAAAATTTTCACAAAGCCAATATTAGGGGTAGAAAATATATATTATCACCCCACAAAGTATTAGTACGAAATTGAGTGCAACAGACTAAGTTGGGACTTGAAGTCAGTCTATCGATTACACTTTCCGCACTACAGGCATACTTCTGCGAAAAACAGTTTAGTTTAATGCCACTCATTCCAAACAAACGATTATAAGAAGCCGCAAGGCTCCGGGAAGCCGCAAGGCCCCGGGAAGCCGCAAGGCTCCTTGGCTCCGCAGATCTATTGTAACGAACAAAAATTAACAAAATAATTATTAGGATTAACTGGAAAATTATTATCATACTTGTCTGTTGAAATAGACATCTATCAACCCGTCTCTCTCTCTCTCTCTCTCTCTCTCTGCATATATATATATATATATATATGTAAAAATTAAATCCAGACCAGCATCAAAAAAGGAAGGAGAGGGTTTGGTACTTCTGAACCGAAAATCGGGGTTACTGCAGGAGCCGATATGATGTTTAAAAACCCGAAATCGACAATGAAGGTAGGACATCACTGAAGAGCTCCTTTAAGTACCAAAGATGTATTTATGAACTATATATATATATATATATATATATATATATATATATAAATATATATATATATATATATATAATCTTTGACTTCGGCCCCGAAGAGGCCGCAAATCATTTGTAATTAAAAAATGAACTTAAGAGAGAAACAGATTATAGATATCTGTTTCAACATACATAAAAAGTAGCTAATAGTTGTAAAAACGTTCGTAATATATATCTTCAAAACGTCAATTCCGCGATTTCTTCCGTTTTTTCGTGATCACGGAATATCTGCGTTCCGAGAGTGTGCTATATTGTTTAAGTCAACATTTATTGTGGGTTCAGTATGTTCGAGAAGGGGGCGCAAGTTGTATTCTGCAGGTAGAGGGGCCGCAAGGCGCATTCTGCTGGGTGGCACTGGTAATCAGTTATCATAGAATTCCGTTTTAGGAGTGGACTTTTCCATCTCCAACATAACAAATCCTACATTATCGCAGAAATGCTGTTAATATGCGTAAATCTTAATATCCGTTCCACACCATCATATACCGTGATCAGTTGTACATTACTCGCTGCGTCACTAAATTACCTCTGTAGCTTCTTTTTCTTCTTTCTGTTTCTTCTTCTAGTAAGTGACGTCTTCTTTCAGTACATGGCTGATCATGACTCTCCACAATTTCCTGTCCTTTTTAGCTCTTAGTATATTTTGTCCTTCTGCTATCTCGTCTAAACCCTGTTCTGTCGACTATTTAGACAAGCTCGTTAGGTAGTTTCATGTCTTTAATATATCATGCCAGTGTCAATTTTCAAGAACTCTTTCTTTATTAGGTACCACACAAATTTGAACAGTTACATTCTAAATTTAACTATCAGTGTCCATTTTGTTTCGATTTTCTCTAAAAGATCATCAGTGCCCACGTGTTTAGTTCATAGTATTCTCAGCATTTTTCTGTAGTACCTTATTTCAATTGCTTCATTTCTCTTTATCTGTGAAGCTTTTGTCGTCCTATCTGTCCAGCTTTTACTGACAGATAGGACGACCGATATGAAATAACAGTTTAGTTAGTAGCCTTTTCATTGATTCTGACGAGATTTCCCTGTTTTTTTTTATTATTATTATTATTTTCTGCTTAGACTTCGGAAGGCAACATTCGCTGAACATATACCTCTTTGGATTTTGGTGTATCATTTTCCGTCCTTAGCAAAAATACTTTCACGATATTATGTTTTTCTTTTTAATTGCTTTTTATTATTTTTTGGTGTTTCCATTTTGTAATTCGTATGTTCTTCTTTATAAATAACCGTGTAAGCAGGTTTCTGAAACGGACGAGGAGGAATTATTCTATGAAACGCCTTTTCTGATTTTGTCCTTCCTACCTTTTTAAAATAACTTTCAAATCAAATTTATTAAAAAAAATAGTAAAATATTCAACACGGATGCAGGTAAGTTAACTGGTGTCTCCAGTGAAATATTTTTAAAAATTCGATAAAACTATTAAATCTTCTCATCAAAATGCTGAGAAAATACGAATCAATACAAACGTAAAAGAAATAATTTAACTAAAAGTACTGAAATTTCATTGATTTCACAATTGCTTAATGTTATTTGAGTCATGGCAGTTATGTGTGAAAAATAATATAGCACAAATGTCCGCCAAGGCTTCGGCGGCACACCTCCACTCGATTTTTGATGACGTCTCTGCATGGCTGCTATTCGATTTCATCAATATGACTTATTATTTCACCCTTCAGCTGTTGAATTGTTGTTAGCTTGTTGAGATAGTCGTTGCTTTTGAGATGACCAAAAAGAAAGAAAGAAATCAAAGGTGTCAAGTCGCACGATCGTGGTGGCCAACTGACATCACTTTTTCGAGAGATGATGCGACCTTGGAGCTTCTCATTCAATAAAGCAAAATGCATTTCTGTTTGAACGCCAATTTTCGTAATAAACTTCGATAACTTTAACACGTTGTTTGATTGTTAATTTTTCCATGGTTGAAATTAACAAAAGCTGAAGTTGTTATATCTGAAAGAAATTGAAAAAACTCACTAGATGCTTAAACTTAACTTAAAATTAAAATCTGCCCAAGTTACTAGAACAATCTATAGAAAACATTTTGCTTTCAAACCAATTTCCATCCCATTCAGTTAAATTACTTCTTCTGCGTCTGAAATGGTTCGTGTTTCTTTTCATTTTAATGTAAAGGCTTAATAGTTTAACCACGTTTTTGAAAACGGACATTTTGAAAGTTTATATGAATATATTAATAGAGATTCCCAAGAATCCTTCCCCGTTCATGCCCGTTCAGATTTTTTAGTCTCACTGGATTTTCGCAACTCGGTAGGGCAAAAATTAAGCCTACAAAGGGCGGATAAACACTTCAGGAGTCAACGTCAGCTAAATAGAGGTAGTGTCTCGATAAAATACAGTGGAGAAGGCAATGGGAAAATACTCCACTATTCCTACCACGTATAATCATGGACCTGCAGAACAATATGACAAACCCTAATGGTGTGAAGAGGGTTAAGCTAATGAACCCTGACTCCTCGCCCGGTAAGAAACGTCATGCGCTACAGGTGTCACCGGACCGTTATTCTGCGACTGTTAGTATTAACGGCATAAAGGGGACAAATTTTCTTCAGAATTTATCCCTCTCCCGGAATGGAACGACATGAGCGACAAGTGTCACCGAACCGTTATCTTTCGATTGTTCGAAACAAACAAATAATAACTCTTGGGACGTGAACAACTGTGGACAGCTGAAAAACGTGCAGCAGAAGATGACTAGATTAAATATAAACATTTTCGGCATATGTGAAACGTGACGGCCAAACAATGGAGACTTCATCAGTGATGACCACAGATTTATATACGCAGGAGGTAAAATAATAAAAAAGAAGTCGGGATTATCTAAACTTATTTATAAATGGAACTTTGTCTGTGTGTGTGTGTGTGTGTGTGTGTGTGTGTGTGTGTGTGTGTGTGTGTGTGTCCGTTACCTATAGACTCCGAAACGCCTGAACCGATTTTCTTGAAAATTTACACATTTGTACTATAAGCGTCTGCGAGTGTTCTTAGCTAGGTTTTGTGTCGAGATACCCCCGATAAATATCGAAAATCAATAATCGAAAAAATCAGGTTATAGAAGGAGTGGTCCGATTTTAATAAGATTTGATACACTCATAGACAAAGACATAAGAAACGATATTCAGAAGTTTCAAGGTTGCAGTTCTTACAATAATGCAGAAAATTTGATATCGATACCAGGAAATCAAAATTTGACTTACAGCCATTCATTTTTCTTTCAGTCTACGGTTTCGCTTCGTTTTATATGGAAACAACTATTGCTTTTTAGTCTTTCGTGCCAACGTCCAAAGAGTCTGAGCTCCATGTCCATGGATTAGTTTTAAAGCTTTCGTTACACCCGAGCAACGCCGGGCTATACTGCTAGTACTGGATAAAGACACAAGGAGATTCGTTATAGAATAGTGCCAAATATCTGAAAGAATTCTAGTTGTTAATCTGAAAGGGAGGCCTCTGAATATATCGGTAATAAAGGTATATGTACCGACAACAAAAAGTACAGAAGAAGAAATCGTGTCCTTATAATCCATGCTCGATTATGGCAAGGCAAAGTGCAAATCACAAGACATCAGAATTATTATAGGAGATCTGAATGCCAAAGTCGGCGAAGGGAGAGAGGGTGAAACAGTCGGCAATTTCAGACTAGGACACCGCATGGCCGTGGTGATAGATGGGTCCAATGGTGCACAGCGAATGACCAGATAATAATTAACACCTGGTTCCAAGAGCACCCAAGAAGACTACGGACATGAAGAAGTCAAGGGGGAGAAATCAAGAACCAAATTGATGATGTTACTATTAACAAGAGATTCAGAAACGCAGTCCTTCACTGCAAAGCTAACGCAGGTGCTGACTGCGGAAGTGACCAAATACAAGTTTTATGCAAACTAAGGATAAAACTAAGGCGATTAAAGAAATATAATCGAGCCCTAAGACCGCAGTACAATAGATCCGTGAATGACCCGACCTGCAGGAAATGTATATGGACAGTGAGAGAACGAAATACGAAGGAAGAATTGGTAACGGAAGCTCAAAATGGGACGCACTAAGAGTGGCTCTAGTGATGTCGGCGAACGACATCCTTCCAAAGAAAAACGCACGTTGGAAGAAAAATGAATGAAACACTGAAGAGAGTCTTGACAATAATGCAAAAGAGACAAAAAAAAAAAACGATGTCAAGATATGAAACAGAATACAAAAAATACACAAGGAAATGAAGAGAAAATGCAGACAGGCTAAATGTTGTGGGGTCTCCCCTTTTTAATAGATAATAAACTCGTCTAGAGTATACATATACTCCTACTTAGAAGGAAGACGTCAAACATCGTCAGATAGCGAGAAATAACGAAAGATACCGAGGTTTCACGGAGAATACAGCGTCAGTAGTTCATAGTAGCGCTGAGCTCCACTCAGCAGGATATTATTACACAGCACCCTTCATCTTCCGACGTGGACATACTAATTCTACTACGGCTTCACTTTAGAAACTTGTATATATCCTTCTTACTAAACCCGTATTCCTTGGCCACTAACCCTCGTTCAAGTTTGTATGCTTTATGTTTAATATACTTATATTTCTATCTCAAATTCTGTTTGTTGTTCCTTTATTTTATGCGGTTCCTATTCCCTGGATCCATAACACTAAAGAAAGATGCCTGATAGACAAATGTGCTGAAGTAGAGAGACTGGGCACGACAAATAATGGTAATATGCATTAAAAATTAAAAACAAACACAGGACAAAAGACCTGTTCAGCAACATTATGTATAAAAGCAAAGGATGGTACACTCAAAAGAAAAATCCTACAGAGATGGGATGAGTATATTGGTGATCTCTTCAGAGACAAGAGAGAGAGAGAGAGAGCAACCAACAATACCCAAAAACATGGCTTGACCAGAAATATTAAATATTAAAAGCCGAAATGGAATCAGCAGTGACCAAATTGAACTTTAATGCAGCAGGACCTGATGGGTTTATTAGATGTTGATGCATTAAGAAGACTTTGACATAGACAGGCTCACAGGAATAATAAACGAAATCTACAACAGCGGCAATATGCCGGATAACCTAAGCAGATCAATTTTCATAGTACTATCTAAAAGTCAGGTGCAAAGAAATGTGAACTCCACTGAACAATCAGCTTCATGAGCCAAATAACAAAATTCATTATCCGGATTCTGATTAATAGAGTGCACAGCACACTTGGTCTAGAGATAAGTCAACAACAATTAGGCTTTGTTACTGATACCGGAACAAGGAATGCAATATTCATGCTCAGAATGCTATCTGAAAGAGCAATAGAAATGCAGAAGGACCTCTATCCGTGCTTCATAAACTACGCAAAGGCATTTGAAAACGTACGCCACAAAAACTTGATAGAGATGCTCGACAACCTCGACATTTTCTGAAAAGACGTTAGGATAATCAAGAATATATATTGGCAGCAAACCGCATGCTTACGGACAGGAAGCAAATTCAGCAGATATTAAAAAAAATAGAAAGGGGCGTAAGACAAGGATGTGTTTTCTCGCCGGATCTATTCAACTTACACACCGAAACAATTCTGAGGGAGCTAAAACCCTTTCCAGGATTCGTCATTGACGACCACAATTTCAACAGTATATGATACGTAGATGACATAGTGCTGATGGTAGACACAGAAAGGAATAGGCAGGACCTCCTACAGAAGGTAGCAAGAAAAATCTAGAAAAAGGAATAAACATAAACTTAAAGAAATCTAAATGCATGATCATCAGCAAAAAGAAGACCCGAAAATGCCAACTACAGGTCGGAGAAACTAACATAAAACATAAAATTCAAATACCTGGGAAACGTGCTGACAGAAGATTGAAAGTGCGATGTTGAGATTCAAAGATCCATTGTATGGCCAAGGATGCATTTCAAAAGCTAACCAGAATACTGAAAGACAGGAAAATCTCATTAGAAACAAAGAAAACATTGCTGGATTTTATGATATCTGTTCTTCTGTATGGCAGCGAATGTTGGACGATTTCCTCAAGGATGAAGGAGCGGCTTGGGGCAGCCGAAATGTCGTTTTGCAGAGGTATGCTAAGAATACTACAGACTGAGCACATGACTAAGGTGTTGGAGAGGATAGAAAGGAAGAGAAAACTCATACTTAACATAAGGTAGAGTCAGATAAGGTTTCTGGGACATATAATGAGGAAAGAGGGCCTGGAGAATTTAATACTCACAGGACTGATAAAGGGAAAAACAGACAGGGGAAAGCAGCTCGATACCTACTTGAGTAAAATGGATAGCAGAGCGGGGTTTGGGGGACATAGCTAGAGGAAGAATTTTGAGAGCGACAAGAGATAGAACCAAGTGGAAGTCCGTTCTGAAGTGACACGGTACACAATGAAGAAAACATGAATATATACAAATATATTAAAACAAAGAGTAAGAAGGATAAGCTAAACAAAAAAAAATACACACAGGAAAAGGGAAGGATAAAAATAGGGATAAAAATAAAAAAAAATGAATAAGGAATTAGCTATATAAATCATAGATTAACATTAATCTATAAATCCTAGATTACATTTATACCCGGCAACCTTTCTCTGGTGATATATTTACTAGCAGTATAACCCGGCATTGCTCGGGTGTAATGAAAGCTTTAAAATTAATCCATGGTCCTGGATCTCAGACTCAGCCTAAAGAATATTTGTGCGAAGTTTGGTGAGAATCGGATAAAAATTGTGGATTTGTATAAAGGACATACAGATAGATAAACAGACACATACACAAATATCTTGCCTTTTATATATATATATATATATTATCGGTTTTCTGCACTATTGTAAGAACTGCAACCTTGAAACTTCTGAATATCGTTTCTTATGTTTTTGTCTATGAGTGTATCAAATTTGATTAAAATTGGACCACTCCTTCTATAACCCTATTTTTTCGATTATCGATTTTCGATATTTATCGGGGGTACCTCGACACAAACCGAGCTAAGAACACTCGCAGATGCTAATAGTACATCTGTTTAAGTTTTCAAAAAAATCGGTTCAGCCGTTTCGGAGTCTATAGGAAATGGACACATACACACATACAGACACACACACACAGATATACTTAAGTAGTGTTTAGTCGTTGTGCACACATTTATATTTTGCCGACGATGGAGCTCTAGGGAGCGATGAACGATAACGATAGCACTTGTTTTGTTTTGTTGTTACTTTTTTATTATATTTTTCGATTCATCACTTTATATTGATTACCAATATTATCATCATTATTATTATTATTTGCTTTTCCTTGATTTCCTCCCTCTATTTGTTTTAATATATTTCTACACATAAATATTTACTTTTTAAATGGTCGTTATTTAAACCAAACTATAATTTTATATCTGAGTGTATTTCTGGAACGAGGTATTGTAACTATTTACACTTGTTCCGACTGTTGTCCTCATTTTGTTGTCATACGACATTTCGGTAATTGTATGCCGACCCTTCTTCGGCTGATCAGAATTTCAAAACGAGCCCTTTATTAGATGGTTCTAGTTCTACATGTCATGCCTTTTCCGGATATCTCAGTTTCAGTAATTTCACTTTAGTAACTTTTCGTTTTTCGCTCACCTCGGCTGTGGACAGGTATTGAACTCATAACACTTTTGGGTCAAGTCGCTGGATTATTTCAATCAACGCCTTTATCCAGTGGGCCATGTGGACGAACTACAGAGTTCGATTTGAAATTTCAATCAACTGAAGAAGACAGGAACATACAACAGCTGAAACGTCGTGAATATGAAAATAAATATTATGACAAGAGTCCTAACAATGTAAATGATGTAAATATAATTTTATACCTACCAGAAATGGTTTAAACATTGTTAATTCTAAAACAAAATAATGTGTTTTGTTGGTTTAATATTGGGTTGTTAGATTAATTGTTCTTTTTTGTTTAATGTTATATAAACACGCAATATATTTTTACCATAGTGTTTTATGTCATTTTCTAACTATATTCTGCCTCTATAATTTTTGTTTACCGTTTAATATCTGATTTCTAAAAATGTTTGATGAATAATATGATTAAAATAAATTGAAAATAAAACAAACGAATTCATCTGACAAACCAATATAAACACGACCTCAGTTGGGGAAACGTGTTTATCCAGCCAATGTTTCTCGGGAGAATCGCTCATTGATTAGTTTGTGTCTTTTTCACTCATCTTATTACTTTTCTCGCACGTACGACTTAAATCAGTTTCTCTCTATCTTACTTTTTGTCTTAAACATTATACTTATATAAGGAAACAGAAAAATAATGCTATTCATTTTTCTTTCTTCTTTTTCTCTGTTTTGAAGGAACCTTTTTGTTTTTTTTAATTTTTTTTTATTTGACCATGAATAATCAAAAGTATGTGACTGGCTTAAAGCGGTTCCAGCAACACATCACCCTGATTAGTAACGATGACTACATTGTTTGGAGCGAATTTCAATTTATTTGTCTGGTTATTTAAACACTTGCAGTTCACCGTAGAGCCTATCATTTCTATATAAAAATATTTATTTTTAAATGACAGTTTTAATGTTATATAAACACGCAATATATTTTTACCATAGTGTTTTATGTCATTTTCTAACTATATTCTGCCTTTATAATTTTTGTTTACCGTTTAATATCTGATTTCTAAAAATGTTTGATGAATAATATGATTAAAATAAATTGAAAATAAAACAAACGAATTCATCTGACAAACCATACTAAAATGACAGTTATTAAAACCACACTGAAAGAAAAAATGACAGTTATTAAAACCACACTGAAAGAAAACATAGATTAAATATGGCAAGAAATATTTCTTCAGTTCACTATCTTTATCACAGTTATTTTCGTCTACCGATCAGAATATTCGATAAGTTGCATCTAATACTCCAGAGTTTTACTCATTTTCCTGATGAATAAGTATAATTTCTTCTACTGCTAAGCTACGAATGTCTTTGCATTTAAACTAAAAGGAAATTGAAACAGTCCAGACTTGTTACGGTATAAATTATTGCTAAATAGTACAGAGACACGCTACTTTCATTAATGGAATTAAATTGTCACATACTCATTTATGTCTCATCAGGTAGGAAATACAATTTTTTCCGTTCAGAGTTTACTGCCTGATGAAACATTTTCCTTTTAATGTCGAAACAAAATGTACACTTTGTAGTAGATTGTAATTTGTACATATTCTAAATTATAATATATATATATATATATATATATATATATATATATATATAGCCTTTGAGATTTGAAAAAGAAATCATTCGACCGGCAGTCGAAAACGAGGGAATATTTACTTGCCTCAAAATCATTTTACTCGACTGACTCCATTTTCTTAAAAGTCGCCTTACGTAAACATTGCGTGACTCGCTGACGTAAAACAAAAAGTGAAATTTAATTAAAATTTCGAACGTCTTAGAAAGGATTTAAAAAATTAAAAAATAATAACAAAAGTTGCTCTTTTTTTCTTAGTAATAGCATGAACATTTTGATGATAAAAGTTTGAGCCCTTTTAACATCATGATATACTGTTTTGTTTTGGCATTTGTGTGTAGGTACCTAAATTCGTGGTTTCTTTCTTATATTTGACTACAACCTCCATCTCAAAGATGATAAAAAAATAACAAGTCTAATTTTCTTAAGGATTTTCTATAAAACCATTACTTGTATAATTTGTTTTTCGGTGCGTGGCTGAAAGAAAAATGCGTATTTTTTATCTTTCTTTCAAATGTCTGTTTTGACTTTTCGTAAGCGGGGAGGAAATATAGGATTTTTCAAATGGTTTTCTAAAAATCTGTGAGCGTCTTTAATCTGGGCGACAGAGACATTTTCGCTCCATTCTAGAAGCGTTAATTAAACAAATGTTTACACTAACCTGGATGATAAAAGCCAAGAGTTCAACAATGTCATACTAAGTAACTTGTGAATGGTATACTTTTCGGTTTTAAAAGGAATCAGATTGCCTTTTTATATATTTGAACGGACACGTTTGATTGCGAGGTTTTTAATCGACCGTGAACGAGTAATACAATAAACTTTAATCGCCCAATTAGGTTTTTAATTGACTGTGTTGATCGGGCGAGTGAAATCTCAAAAGCTATATATGTATATATATATATATATAGGAAAAATTATTAAAAAGTTGTGAGTTTAAAAATGTATTTTTTTGACAGTATTTGTTTATTTCTATTATTATATTTTATATTTCAGACCGCCCTCGGTCCTTCATCAGAAACAAATGATTTTAAAATTTGAATTAGAAACGTATTTCGCGAGAGCGTCTGTGGAGAGAGTCTGTTTACATCACGTGACGTGTCTGTGGAGAGAGTTTGTTTATATCAAGTGACACAGAAAGCGACAGATTTAAAAAAAAATGTAAACGTAAACCTATCTTTAATAATACTTATAAGTTTGTTTTAGATAAAAAAAAGTTTTTGAATGTATCTAAAAAAGTTTACCTATTGAAATATTTGTAAAGATTCAAAACACCTAAGTCCCTATTTAACACTAGCTTGTGTGTATTTAATTTTAAAATCCATTATTTTTCTTTCTTTCTGTGTGTGTGTGTGTAGAACTAAAATCGGAGTCTATTAGTAAACATTTGCAATTTTCTAAAGTGTGACGCGGTTGATTGAAATGGACTGCTATTGGGGAATATTGATTGTTCTGGCGTATGCTAAGTTTGTGATTATTGAAGCGAAATCTAAAGCTATAACCAGATTCGCCAATATATCCACTATTGGGACATATTGAACAGAAGAGGAAGTAAGTATGTACCAAAAATCACTGCCGATTTTCGATACCTCAATTTAAATTTAATTTTTAAAAATAAAAACGTTTTCTTGAAGCTTTAATTTTACCTTTAATTGAAAGCCAAGAGATTAAATTTACTAATTACCATAAGCAAAATACCCTGGTTTAGTTCAAACCGAAATTATATTGCTCGGAATCAAAAATTTAACTGCAAAAAAAAATTTTTTTTTAATTTACCGCCATTATTGACGAATCGATAGATTATGTAAACAGTAGCTAAATTTCTGATTTAAAAATCTTGCAAAAAAAAAATATACCTCCTTGACACGTTATTTAAGTTGATTTTTATAATTGAAACCTTCCTTTATCTGATTTCAAACAGGTATTAAGTGCTTACTGACTTGATATTTACGAAATAAATCACTCTTTAAAAACAGTAGCCCTCTTGTCAGCGCTTATCTAGGCGATAAATTACGTGTTGACAAGTAGCAGGTGTGAATGACGTTTGGATGGCGGCCGTAAGTGACAAAAAAATCATGTAGCTTAAAACGTAATATTTGGAAATTGAAATTTTTTTTGTTGTTTTTTAACTAAATAGTAAAATTAAAAATTTAATATAATATTTTCAGCAAGTATAACATTTTATAGAATTTTAGTTTAGATTTATAGCCAGACTATGCTTTCTGAATAAATAAAAATAAAATATGCTTTCTGAATAAATAAAAATAAAATATGCTTTCTGAATAAATAAAAATAAAATATGCTTTCTGAATAAATAAAAATAAAATATGCTTTCTGAATAAATAAAAATAAAATATGCTTTCTGAATAAATAAAAATAAAATGTGCTTTCTGAATAAATAAAAATATGCTTTCTGAATGAATAAAAATTTAAATTTCGTTTAAAAGAAAGAATTAAATTAAAATAACCGAACTGTTATTTATTAATATTTTTCTAAAATATTAAATATTTTTATGTTTAGATATTACATATTTATCTTACATTATTAATATGCTTCCTGAAAAAATTAAATTTCTTTTAGAATAATTTTAATTTAATAAAAAAAGAAGAATCAAAGTTTGGTTTGTTTAGTTTTCGATGTAAGGGGAATTCACCCAAAGACTTGTTAACCTCTAAAAACAATACGACCTCTACGGAAACTTGTTTCGATCCGTATGGAACACCGTACTTAATAAAAATTTCCAAAATTTAATTATTTTTAATTATTTTAAAAGTAAAATTGGTGAATGATTTTTATTAAACTTTTCAATTTTCGATAGGCAATGTGATAATCAATTCTTAAGTAAGAAGAAATTAAACAACGTTTTAATAAAAGGTTTTTAAAATATTTTAAACACTTTTATGAATTATTATAATAAAAAATAAAAAAATAAAAACAATTATTTCAAAATTTTATTAGTAAACGAAAAATTTTTTTTTCTTCAGAGTATAATGTCCTTAATAATTATTATTTATTCCAGCAATTAAAAGTTTATCAAATTAAATTATATCAGAGATTTATTGCATTTTTATTTTACTCTTCGGAGCAGATTTTCGGCCAGGTTGTCCACTTTAGAATAAAAAACATAGATGATTTATATGCCCCAATGAGTCCTGCATTTAACTAATAAAAAAAAATTATACAGCTAATTAAAATTTATTAAAATTTCATGGATTTACGTAGAGTGGGGGTAACAGAGTTAAAAAAAAATATTTTCACCAAGAAATTTAAAAAAACAATAATTTCAAAAATAATTTCATTCATTTGTGAATGAGTACTGAAAATTTCATTCAAATCTGACTATTATTTGATTTTTGCGAGAATTTTCAAATTAATGTGTTTGTTACCGTGAAAAAAGTGGGTTGTATCAGCATTACCACGTAACCTATTGTAATAAAGGCGTAATTTTTTTTTAGCCCTAACTCAAATAAAACAACATTTTCTATCAAAATTTCGAAAATGTTAGCAGAGATTCAAAATTTTTTAAAAATAATTAAAAATTGCTTTGATCTTTCCTCTTAATAAAAATATAAATATTTTGATGGAAAAAGTTAGTTTTATTAAGTTTATGAACTTTTTTATTCATACTATGCTGTTTCATGCTGTTTTTTAGCGATATTTTGTACGTACCTATATAAGAGGTATATGTAAATAGCATATAAAGTTCTCTGTGGTCATTTCAGCACGACAGAAGAATTGTGAAAATTAAGAAATAATAAAGGTGGTGGGGGTGGGGATGTGGAGGAAAAGTAATAGATAAAACAGTCAGTCAGTTAAGTGCCATGTGCGATACACACTTTGGGCGATCATGTCTCGAAAGAGACATGACTGACTGGGCAGAAGATTATCCCGCAGTAGGTTGCCATTGCTTTCTGCAGTAGACTGGCTGCCGACCAAGGCTATAGAACCCAATCCGTCCTGTTATTTAACCCATAACTGGAAGGAAGAGACGGATTAATACCTTTCCCAAGGGTATTTGCGCGTATGTGAATGCAAGGAATTCAGCTGGAATTCGAACTCGGTTCCCCGATTTCTCGTTCCGAGTCGATATCCACTGCGCCACAACGCACATCCTATGCGAGAAAGCACCTGGAAGGAAATGGACAACAATTAAGAAAGAAAGACTTACTTCATTGATTTCATTACTCTGTTATATCTTTGATCATTTAAAGTGATTAATCTTTGTCTTGATCTACCAGTGCGGGCAAACTCTTTCAGCACGTTACTCGTTATTTCTACTTGCCTCTCTTGCTTGTGTTTGAACATAGAACAATAACATTACTCATTTCTGTCACTAGGCAAGACATCCCCAGTCTTTGGATTAGAACTGAAAATTTATTAATTGATCGAAATCTACTCTTGATGTCGTTGATTTTAAATGAATTCGCTTCTAGCATTCGAATTTTGAAGATTCCTTATAGCAAAACCAACACAAGAATATGTTTCTACTTGATTATTATTTCCGTCTTCTGATGATAAAAAAGACTCTTGTTCTAGCTTCAATATATTTTTGGGTACTAGATATGTCTCTTATTAATTATCCAAATGACTTCATGGAGAATTTTATAGCCATAGTCTGGACTGGAGCTGTTCAAACCTTATTTTCCAGCCTTGACAGAGATCGAAAGTGTAGACGATGAATAATTTTTGCAATGCCAGTAATAGAGACGAAATGTCGCAGACCTAATTCTACTCTGTCGCTATCTTCCTTGCAAATGTTCAGACGGAACACTCCAGTATCAATCTTCACGGCTAGATCGCTTCTGCCAGGTACACAGGAATTATCCTAATTCCTTTTTGGATTCTTTTAGTAAGAAGGGAAGTTCCAATCAGACAGCTTTTTCCTGACAGCGGCTACTTTATAGAACAGAAATTAGAGCAGCTGCTTCTATAATCAATACAAGCTTAATGTCTTCAAGTCATGGGTCAGCTGTTCTTCTTCTTCTTGTGCCCTGTCTTTTCAGGACGGAGGCGATCATAGCTTTCCACATCTTCCTATCCTGTTACACCATGCAACCCTCGTTCCGTCATCCACCTTATCAGGTCTTTCAAATAACTTATCCGCTGCACCCTCCTGTCTCTTTTTCCTGCTATCTGGCCTGTTAGTATCAGGTTCTCCAAGCCCTCCTTCCTCATTGCATGTCCCAGAAACTTTAGCTGTCTCTTCCTGATGCTCAGTATTAATTTCCTTTTCGTTTTCATCATTTCCAAAACCTCATCATTGCTCACATGCTCGATCCATGATATTCGCAGCATTCTTCTGTAGAACCACATTTCAGTTGCTTCAAGTTTTTCCTTCATCTTTGATGATATTTTCCAGCATTCACTGCCATATTGAACAACTGACATCACATAGCAATTCAGTACTCTTTTCTTTGTTTCTAGCAAAATTGTCCTGTTTCTTAATACTTTACTCAACTTCTGGAATGCTTCCTTCGCCATGCCAATTCACCTTCGGATTTCTGTGTAGCACTTTATGTCCTCTGTTAGAACACATCCCAGGTATTTAAATTTTTGTACCTGCTTGATTCTACTATATCCGACATGTATTTGGCATATTGGGCTGCCCTTTTTACTGATGACCATGCATTCGGTTTTCTTGTAGTTTATTTGTCCTTTCTTGTCACACTCTTCAGCTACCTTCTATAGGAAATCTTGTAGTTTTTCCGTGTCTGCTATCAGCACTGTATCATCTGCGTACCTTATGCTGTTCAAATTGTGGCCTCTGATGACGAATCATGGCATAACATCTAGGGTCCTCAGAATAGTCTCGCTGTACAAGTTGAATAGATCCAGTGAAAGGATACATCCTTATCTTACGTCCCTTTCAATCTTTGTATTTCTGCTGAAATCGTTACTTGTCCGTATGCAGGCGGTTTGCTGCCAGTATCCATCTTAAGTATATTATGAAACTGCACTTACTCCTGTCTATTATTTCTAAACAACGACATCACTTATCTTCTTCAAGTTGTTCTTTTGCCTTGGGAAACATTAAGAAAAAATCTCATTTCCAAATTAATTCTGTTTAGTAACTGGTCAGATTTTAATGCATACATTATTCAACATAACCATTTCAACATAACCATTTGATCCATAAATTTGGGTGACACACTTATTCTTTAGTTGTAGTTCTCGATATAGGCCGGTTGATATTAATTTCACTGTGTAACAAGTAAAAAAAAAAAAAAACAAAGCTAGTAACTCAACTAGTACCCGAAAAAATAACTTTTATGTCAATAAGAAATATATATATATATATATTAAATTTTTTTGTTTCAACATTTTTAGTGTATAGTTGTATTTGAGTGCATTCTTCTTCTATGTACCTGTCCCTTCAGGACGTAGGCGATGATGGCTTTCAACGTTTCCCTATCCCTGGCTCTACACCATGAAACCCTCGTTCCGTCATCCACCTGATTAGGTCATTCAAATATGTTATCCGTTGCTTTTCCCTGTCTTTTTTCCCCTATATCTGCCTTGTTACTATCAGATTCTCCAAGCCCTCCTTCCTCATTGCGTGTCCCAGGAACTTCAGCTGTTTCTTCCTGATGCTCAGTATTAATTTCTTTTTGTTTCCATTTTTTCCAAGACCTCATCATTGCTCACATGCTCGATCCATGATATTCGCAGCATCCTTCTGTAGAACCACATTTCAGTTGCTTCACGTTTTTCCTTCATCTTTGATGGTATTGTCCAGCATTCACTGCCATATTGAAGTACGGACAGAACGTAGCAATCCAGTACTCTCTTCCTTGTTTCTAGCGAAATTGTCCTGTTTCTTAATACTTTACTTAACTTCTGGAATGCGTCCTTCGCCATGACAATTCGCCTTCGGATCTCTGTGTCGTACTTTCCGTCTTCTGTTATAACACTTCCCAGGTATTTAAATTTTTGTACCTGGTTGATTCTAGTATCTCTTTTTACTGATGACTATGCATTTGGTTTTCGTGCAGTTTCATTTGTTTAAAAGCATTGTTTTGGTCTTTGACTATAAGTCTTTCGTGATCGAGCGTCAAGATTAATTGGCGGAAGCAGGTTCGAATCGTACCTGAAGAGGCATATTTTTCGAAAACGATCTCTGATTATTCAAGCTGGTTGATTTAAATATACTGTTTAATTTTATGAAAAAGTATCAGATATGAGTATCCATTAAAAATAATATGTAAACGAAAAAATTAAAAATATGCTGTAGTTGATCTATTTTATAACAGACTTTGTAAAATTTCGAAAATATTTTTTTTAATTTATATTAGGATATGAAAACAGAGCTGATATGAAGATTTGGGTTTTGTTTGACTGTAAGTGCTTCATGGTCAAATGGTCGAAGATGCTTCAGTTCAATTGATGGTTTCTTCAAGGAGATGCAGGTTCAAATCCTGCCAGAGGATGCATATTATCCTAAGATTTCTTGATTATTCAGGCTGGTAGATAAAATAAATATACTGTTTAATTACAGAAAAATGTATCTAGTCAAATATTGAAATTAAAATGTTGTTTAAACTAGCAAATTAAAAATATGTCGGACTTAATGCATCTCGTAAAGATTTCATATATATATATATATATTATAAACACTTGCATTCTAACTGCTAATGTTAAATCTGTCTAGAAATCAAAGACTCTCACTAATCAACCATTTTATTTGCCCACACCACTTTCTTCAAAATTCTAACGGTCAATCCACGAGACTTGTTCCCTTATCACTAACCCCCACCAACATCCCCCACACAAATGACCAAATATAAAAGAGGCTTTCCATTCCTATCAATACCACCTGATGAGACATTGAAGTTTCAGTGTCGAAACAAATGTATGATTTGTAGTGGATATATATATATAAAAAATTATGTACATGTTCTAAAATATAATTTATAATATATATATATATATATATATATAGATGCGTAAAATTTCAGATAGAGGACATCTGTAAAAGGTCAAAATAAATGAAGAAAAAAGGAAACTTGCTTGTGTGTACGTGTACACATATATATGAATATAGATAAAGGAAAATTTAACTTAGCCGACTCGACTTTTACTCTTTAGAAAATGTAAAATATTATTTTGCATCACGTATTTGTATCAGTCAGTTAAGTGCCCTACGCGATACAGGTTGGGTGATCATGTCTCGAAGAGGTATGGTTGACTGAGCAGACTATTTTCCCGCAGTAAGTTGCCATTATTTTCTGTAGTAGACTGGTTGCCAAACAAGGCTATAGAACCCAATCTGTCATGCTATTTAACCCATAGCTGGAAGGAGAAGAAATTGATTAATAACATTCCCTAGAATTATTTGCGCGAAAGTGAATGCAACGGATTCAATTTGAATTCGAACTCGGCTCGTTCCGTGTCGATATGCACAGCACCACAACGCACATCCCGCCAATTTATATACAAGAGCTAAGATATTATTAGTTTTTCATAATTAAAAGTTTAATGACGCACATAAATATTCATACTGAATTATGTCACTTGGCGTCCTTCATAGCTTGTCTCGATATTTAGGCCGACCCGATCAATATTTATAAGCGTTCTTAAATTCAAAAAAAATTTAAAAACCAATAGTATTTTTGCTCTTGTATATAAAACAAAAAATAAACAAAATAAAATCCTTCCATTTGCCATGATAAATTTCCTTATAGAACGAAATGTGTCGGCTAAGATAAGTTTTCCTTTTGTCTTTGCACATTGACCAACAATACGGTGATCCTTACTCATACACACAGTAAGAGGAAACTGCAGATATTGGAGGCCATGTACATCAAATCTAAACAACCAACACTCAAAATCAACTTTAAAACAGGAAATAACATATTACATTGCATTTGACTACATGGTTTTGTTGTCATTTCGCGCTATCCCGCGGTGTGACGTCATAAAACCGCATCGCAAACTTAAGAACTGCGTTTATTATTTTTGGTAACTATTGCCGTTGCCAAGCGGAGTTTTATGTCAACACAAAATAAAATCGTCGGTGATGGTGGATTTTATAATATTTCAGTTTAAACTACCTCTCTGAAGATGGCTCATGTGAGCCGAAAGCTTAGAAGAAAACCAATAAATAATTATCCAAATGTTGGAGAATTTTTGTCTTTATTTTCAACTGAAATTAAAGCAAAAATACGACGTTTAGAACGGCTCATGATTAAACATAATAGACATTCATTGTCTCTCATATTTAATAGCATATGTTTAGAAAAAAAAAAAAATATATATATATATATATATGCATATTGTTTACGTCAATGGCACATCCTTCACCCAACCCAATGAAAACCAATACATCACAACCCCCTCCTTCACCTAAACTCACCTCTGGGTTTAGAATTTTCTTCATTCTCTATTTAGAAGGGGTTAAAGAATGCATGCCTTAAAATGACATGTTGAAAATGGCTATTTCCAACGAAGTTTTATCTGAATTTACAGATAAATAAAGGTATATATATATATATATATATATATGCTTGTGTATGCGCGTGTGTTTGTGTGTATATGTGTTGTGTTATTAGAACATATAATCTGAGTAGGAGTCTTAATAAATCAGTCAATATGAACTGATTTATTGACTAGGCGTTTCACTATTGTTAGATAGGCATTTTAGGAATGAAAAACACATACACACAGACGAATATTTCCTTCATTTTGGACCTATTTACTGAAGGCGGAATATACAGTGAATAAAACTGGTTTCCACTTCGTCTAATATATATATATATATATATTGTATCGTGGAGGAATGACAGTAAGCAGATACAAGTAAATAATACGTTTATTCTCGGTAGGGTGGTAACAAGTAGTCAGCAGAATAGACAACGAACGTGCTAGCCGTCAGCTGCCGACTCCACTGAGCTACGTCACAACAATATATATATATATATATATATATATGTGTGTGTGTGTGTGTGTGTGTGTGTGTGTGTGTGTGTGTGTGTGTGTGTGTGTGTGTGCAAATTATTTTCAGGTAGATTGTATATGTAAAAAGTATATCTAAAATATCAGTCAGTCAGTTAAGTGCCATACGTGATACACTCGAAAGAGACATGACTGACTGGGCAGAAGATTATCCCGCAGTAGGTTGGCATTGCTTTCCGCGGTAGACTGGTTGCCGACCAAGGCTATAGAACCCAATCTGTCCTGTTATTTAACCCATAACTGGAATGAATAGGCGGATCAATACCTTTCCCAAGGGTATTTGCGCGTAAGTGAATGCAATGAATTCAGCTGGAATTCGAACTCGGCTCCCCGATTTCTCCGAGCCTATATCCAATGCATCACAAATGTCACACTTATCAAAAGATAAGTAAATTCGGAAGGTAAATTCTCTAGTGTGCCACTAACGAATTTTATCAAAATATAAATCTGTCCCCTTGTTTCTTTCCAATAACACCTTTCCTGAAAGAATGACGTCTTTTCCAAACTCACAGCCACGATCATATAAATGTTAAACTAAAACAAAACAAAACGGTTAAATCAGTTACTTCGTGTTGTTAAAGATGTATAGCAGATACGTCCATCCAAAACCATAACAATACCATTACAATTTAAACAATATTAATTTATTAAAGATATACTTATTTCCTGAATATTATTCGCCTACTTTTTTGTCACATTGTGTCCTCCATATGTTTCAAACGACTGATGAATATTCATGAACGTTCTCAAATTTAAAAACTTCGATAAACCAATAGCATTCTAAGTATAAACACTTTCAGCAAAATAAATCCTACATTTGCCTTGCTAATGCCCGTCAGAGAAGAAAACTTGTCTGCTAAGAAAAGCGTTCTTCTTGTCTTATATAATTCAGCCACGGCAGTTGGTTGAATATATTCTTAAGCCCGACACTGAGTGAACTTAGGCCACTTGAAATTCTAATTCAGTTCTCACCCAAATTTTAAAAAGTTTGCAGAGTTAGATAGGACATCTCCCTAGCTAAAAAAAAAAAAATGAATTTTCGTTCAGCAGAAAAAATGTTACATCAAAATATGTAAACTCCGAAAAGGAAGACAAACTACATAAGTTCATAAGTGAGTGACTAACGCTTCCAATAATAATTGTTATTCTTTAAATATTTTGCTTACTGTTTTTGCATGCAGTTTTCACCATTTAAAATCTTATGATATCTTTTATCATTTTTGTCAATCAAACTTTGCTTATCACGATCATTTTATCAAAATTGATTATCAGAATTGATTATAAATAATCGATTTTTGTTTTTATTAATCAACTACATATATTTTTTCTTCTTAATAGTTTTGAATGCAATTTTCAGAATTAAATTTATATTAATTTAATAGAAATGTCTGGAATGTTCGCGCAAGTAATATTCTTAAAATTACATTAAACCTGGAAAAGGACAGGACAAGTTATTAAACCAGGAAATGTAAATAACAAGATATTCTAGTGAAGTATGAAAATAAGAAATTTCTTAAAATTTTGTATGGAAAAAAATTTGAATGCAATATTTTAAATCAGAAATGTCTTACTTCACTAGAATATCTTGTCCTTCACTTTTCTAGGTTTAATAACTTGTCCTGTTCTTTTCCCGGTTTAATATAGTCATGCGCGTATTTTTCCATGTAATATATATATATATATATATATATATATATATATATCACTGTAGAGGTTATATATATATATATATATATATATATATATATATATCGATGTAGGTTATATATATATATATATCTGGATGTAGAGGTTTGTCGTTTTTGCTACAGGATTTGGTGGTGTCTTCATCTATTCTTTTCATAAAATCCTTCGAGTTTATTGTATAAATATTGCTTGTTTTGTCTCCTTTGACTAGGATATTTAGTGTTTTCTTTTTTTGTGTTTGTTTTTTGTTTTTTTTACTTCGGTATTTAATAGTCATTGGAAGTTCTGGTTTTGTCTGTTTGACCAATCATATCTTTTATATATATATATATATATATATATATATATATATATATATATATATCGCTCATTCAGTAATGAATTAGAGCACTCTAACTACTGGCGTATGATAGATCCTAGGCTAAATGTGTGCCTTCTTCTACCGAGCGCTCTTAGCTCAGAGGTAGGATCGCTGACTGGCGCCAATTTTGTCTGGTTTCAATCCTGGGTAACAGCAATCGGATGTCTAACCGTAATAATGAGCTATAATATAGTGAAACAGATCTGTCTGCAGATGACTATATATATATATATATATATATATATATATATATATATTTATAAAATTGTGAAATCAGCCAATTACACTACCATTCATTCGATCTTTTCAGTTTTGTCAGATGATTTGTAATGACCGATTGTTTAACGGATAACATTATTATAAGTTCATAGTCAGAAGTTCAAAAGAACGAAGTGGTTTATTATTGGAATTTGATATTGTTATTCATCTCTGTTAGTACGAGCTAACATATATTTTCTGATGTGTCTACTACAGGACTTTCATTTAGTATCTTTTGTCAGTCTGAGAATAATACTGTAGTCAATTTTCTTCTCGGCACAATATGCAGATATCACCATCATTCCAAGCTTTCGCTGTTTTAATATTTTTCACGTGGGGTTTCACGCCATTTTAAAACTGCTTTGAGTTCATCTTGCAGTTACATTTTCCATTAACGGTATTCAGCCGTACGTCGTTTTTTTTTTAATTTTTTGGTATTTTTTTTTTCTTCATGTGATTTTCTAAGTTAAAATTACAGCTGTAGCTTCATTTCTCTGTATTTCTATTAAATATGTTGCATCCTTCAGAGCTTTTAGGGAAGTGTTTATTAAGTACTTCGAAAAATATTTTCCCTATTTTAGTTTTTACTTCTAAACTGAAAGCGAGCTTAAACCAAGTGATATTATATTTTTTGTTTTATGCTTTCTTTCTTCATTTATTTGGTGTTTATATTCTAATTTATTTTTATGTCCATTTTCTTTTAAAGTTTTTTCATAATCTTTTTCCCTCTCATCAAAAATTGTATTATAAAAGTAATTTACAGTCTATATTTAATTTTTTAGGGTAATTGGATCCGATGTTTATATATCTTAATTTTGTATTTGGTTTCTTGTCTAGGGATACAGTTTAAGTTTGTAGATTGAGTTCCAGGTTTAATATTTAACAACTTTTATTCATTTCGTCCTCTAAATCAAAATTCAGGCTTTTGAGGAGTTAAAAAACATTTTCTTGCATTGTCGTTTGTTGTTTGGCAATATTATTAGTCCGTCTTCTCTATATAATGCGTGATTGTCTAAGTGGACTATTTTGTTGATTTTGTGTAAGATAAATAAACTCATTAGCTCGGAAAACTCATCTCTGTCAAACGAACCCTCTGGTACGTCAAAATTGACTTATATATATATATATATATATATATATATATATATATATATATATATATATTAATTAGTCATCCACATACAAGCCTGTTTTGCTGTATCACAGCTCATCAGTGTGGCTAGACATATCCATTTACTTCTAGCCAAAAACTCGACCGATTTGGTGTCAGTCGGAGTCTCTACTCCCCAAGCCATCGGCGCATGGGGTCAAAGAAGGGAAATTTTAACGTCTTGTATGTAAGCAGTGTATACAGACGCCAGTCACCGAGAGAACTCAATTCATTTCTGAAGAGTCACGAATTATAGCTGAAGTGGAAACTGTTTTTAAAATTTTCTTCTCCAGAGAGCTCAATCATAATGAGAGCATAATATATTATATTGATAGATAGATAGATAGATAGATAGATAGATAGATAGATAGATAGATAGATAGATAGAGAAAATACCGGTCATAATTATTAGTTTTTAAAAGAAATGATGTATTTCATACTATTTTTAGTATTTATTGCCAAATGAAAATAGAATGGTTCTTTTGTTATTATTACTCTCGAAACTTTTACAAGGCAAGGAAGCAAAGATGAACTCATCCGAATAACTCTAAATTTTCTTCATTCTTTCATTGATGAAGCCGCAATATAGTTATTTATAAAATACTTATAAATTCATTTGATGCACATGTTATTGTGCAGTATTAACAAAAACACTATTCTATTTTCATTTACAATTATTCAATTGACAATAAATACTACAGAATAGTATGAAATACATCGTTTTTTAAAACACTGGGTTGGCGTAATAATTATGGCCGGTAGTGTACTCCGCCATTGTGAAATAGCACAGATATGCGGCAATGCAAAATTATTTTTGTGTTCCAATGGTATATGTGTAGTCTTTAGCAAAATTTAAAGTTTCAAGTACCTCTTTTTTGAATAGAAGTTTTTAATGTCTTATTTCATAAAAATATTTTTTTTTTATTTTTTATTTTCTTGAACCAAGAAATAATTCAATTGGGTTTTTGTATTGGTTGTCTAGCGTAGCAATCCTTAGTGAATCCACACATATTTTTTAGGATTTCGTTGCTTATTTTTTCTAATTCGGTCTTTGTTGGGTTGATTAGTCGGAAGGAGCGGTTGTTGGAGAAATTGTCATTATAGTCCTTTATGGTTATGAATACTTGCTCGCTGTTTAGTATTTGGAGGAAATACTTGTACCCAGTTTGTCTGTAATGTTATTGCTTTATCGATTATTTTTTCGATGTAGAGGTTTGTCGTTTTTGTTACAGGATTTGGTGATGTCTTCATCTATTCTTTTCATAAAATCCTTCGAGTTTATTGTATAAATATTGCATGTTTTGTCTCCTTTGGCTTGGATATTTAGTGTTTTCTTTTTTTGTGTTTGTTTTTTTTTTTACTTCGGTATTTAATAGTCATTGGAAGTTCTGGTTTTGTCTGTTTGAACAATCATATCTTTTTCAAAGTTGGCTTATTCATCAATTCGAGGTGGGTATCTCCAGGTTTTAAACGTGAACTTGAAAGGTTTTTTTTTAATTTTCCTTGTTCCTTAGAAATTTTTGTAAAGAAAATAGTGCCTTCCAACTTATTCAACAAATTTTTCAATTGTGTTAATACATTTAGCATGTATTCATGCCTGTTGGGGATTTTATAGCGTGTAATGTAATTTACGAAATGTAGCCCTAAAGGAAATCAGACGCAGAAGAAAAAATGAGTGGATGACCGAAGAAATTCTCCACATGATGCAAAGGAGACAAAAAATAATGCCAAGACATATAACAGAATACAAGAAACTTCACATGGGGATAAGGAACAAATGCAGACAAGCTAAAGAGGAATGGCTTAACAACAAATGCGCAGAAGTAGAGAGAATGAGCAGGACCAATAAAGCAGAGATGCATAAAGAGATAAGAGAACTGACAGGACAAAAAACCTGCTCCTCAACAGGATGCATAAAATCCAAGGATAGAACAATCATATTGGAGAAAGAGAAAATACTCCAGCGATTGGAAGAGTATATAAAGGATCTTTTTTGCGACAGGAGAGAACAACCGAGAATGCACAAGGAGATGGATGGAACGAAAATACTAAAATCCGAAGTGGAAGCTGCAATGGCCAAAATGAACAGAAACAAAGCAGCTGGTCCAGACGGCATAGTGATAGAGCTGCTGATAGCCTTAGAAGAATATAGCATAGAAAAAGTTACCGACATAATAAACGAAATTTATAGCAGTGGAATAATACCAGACGACCTATGCAAGTCGATATTTATAGCACTGCCAAAGAAACCAGGTGCAAACGAGTGCGAACTACACAGAATTATCAGCTTAATGAGTCACATCACAAAACTGATTGCCAGAATCCTGATGAATAGAGCGAAAAGCAGAATCAGGCCAGAGATAGGGCAGGAACAGTGCGGGTTCGTTAAAGACACTGGAACAAGGAACGCCACATTCATGATTAGGATGCTCTCCGAAAGGGCAATACAAATGAAGAAAGACTTATACCTATGTTTCATTGACTATGCGAAGGCATTCGGCAAGATACGACACAAAGAATTGATGGAGATGCTCGGCAGCCTAGACATTTTCGGGAAAGACATCAGAGTAATTAATAATCTCTACTGGCAGCAAACGGCCTGCATACGGACAGGTAACGATCTCAGTAGATTTACAAAGATAGAAAGAGGCGTAAGACAAGGATGTGTCTTTTCACCGGATTTGTTTAACCTGTACAGCGAGAATATTTTGAGGACCCTAGACGACACGCCAGGATTTGCTATTGGAGGCCACAACTTGAACAACATAAGGTATGCAGATGATACAGTGCTGATTGCAGACACGGAAAGGAAACTGCAGGACCTTCCACAGAAGGTAGCGGTGGAGAGTGACAAAAAAGGACTACAAATAAACTTTAAGAAAACTGAATGCATGGTCATCAGCAAAAGGTGCAACCCAAAATGCCAGATACAGGTGGGGGATACCAGAATAAAGCAGGTGCAAAAATTTAAATATCTAGGAAATGTTCTAACAGGAGATGGAAAGCGCGACACAGAGATCAAAAGGCGAATTGGCATGGCAAAAGGCGCGTTCCAGAAGCTGAGCAAAGTACTAACACACAAGAAAATTTCACTAGAATCAAAGAAAAGAGTGCTGGATTGCTATGTGATGTCAGTTCTTCAATATGGTAGTGAGTACTGGACAATATCATCGAAAATGAGGACAAAACTGGAAGCAGCGGAAATGTGGTTCTACAGAAGGATGCTGCGGATATCGTGGACTGAACATGCAAGCATGTTGGAAAGAATGGCAACCAAAAGGAAATTAATACCGAGCATCAGGAAGAGACAACTGAAATTCCTGGGACACGCAATGAGGAAGGAGAGTTTGAAGAACCTGATACTGACTGGCCAGGTAGAAGGAAAGAGAGATAGAGGAAGGCAGCGGATAACATATTTGCAGGGCCTGGTCGGATGGATGACGGAACGGGGGTTACCAGGAGTAACAGGATCAAACATGCTGAGGGCCACAAGGGATAGGGAGACGTGGAGGGCCATGATCGCCTACGTCCTGAAGGGACAGGGCACATAGAAGAAGAAGAAAAAGAAACAACGCTCGTCAACAGCAAGAGTGTTCTATCTGATAATCACTTCGAACGGGCGTTATACACGGAAACCAGAAAACATGGTTGGTTGTTTTGATTTTATGGCATATCAACCTTGGCGGGTCATTTATTGCCAACCAAATTTTTATTTATTTATTGCTGGTAATAGCTTTTTCTTTCTACAATTTGTTTTTGTTTTTATGTAATTTTTGTGTCTAGTAATACTTTTTCTTTTCGAGAATCAAGGTTCATTGGGATTTGTTTTTAAGGGCAGGGTCCCCAAGTCCTACCCTGTTATTTAACCCATAACTAGAGGAAAGTGACGGATTAATACCTTTCCAAAGGGTACCAGCGCTTAAGTGAATGCAGGGTATTGAACTGGAATTCGAACTCGGCTCACCGATTTCTCTTTCCGAGCCGATATCCACTGCACCACAACGCACATCCGCCACTATACGCTTACAGCAGCTGTTATTCCCAAGTGGTCACCCATCTAAGTACTGACCAGGCTCAACGTTGCTTAACTTCGGTGATCAAGCATAGAGCAATACCGTAAATAGCTGCTATTTATGAAATATTCCACTCTTTATAGAACCCAATTGCAAGCGAGAGCGCGCACACGCACACACACACACACACACACACACACACACATATATATATATATATATATATATAACGGAAATTAACAAAGATTAACGAATATGGTTATAAGCGACCGAGAATTTGAAATGATTTGTTTGAACATTATTTTTGATCGATACTCGTATTTAAGTAGATCAGTCAGTCAGTTAAGTGCCATACGTGATACACGCTTGGGCGATCATGTCTCGAAAGAGACATGACTGACTGGGCAGAACATTATCCCGCAGTAGGTTGCCATTGCTTTCTGCGGTAGACTGGTTGCCAGCCAAGGCTATAGAACCCAATCTGTCCTGTTATTTAACCCATAACTGGAAGGAAGAGACGGATTAATACCTTTCCCAAGGGGATTTGCGCGTAAGTGAATGCAATGAATTCGGCTGAAATTCGAACTCGGCTCCCAGATTTCTCGTTCCGAGCCGATATTCACTGCACCACAACGCACATATTCTGCTAATACTCAAACTGTATTATATATTTATTTCTACCGGCGTGATTGTTTACGATAAATGTTTGTTACGAAAATGTGTGTCATTTGGTAGGATTCCAATCTAATACTATTTAATAGTAAACCTCAAGAAAAAATTTAAAGTGCTATAAGACTATACTGAACGCGATAGTAAATGTGTGCAAGAAGGGAATAACTGTGAAGTAAAGTAACAGACGGCAAATATGTGACACAGAAAATACAAAAATGTATAACAACAACACAATTAGTTATATAGAAAGTAAGCAAAACATTAAGAAGTGAGAAAAAATCTCCTTAGAAGCAAATAAAGGTGTACTTAATTGGTATATCATACCTACTCTCCCACGGGGGTAGGCGGAAAAGTTAATAAGCTGACTATGAATGGGTGGAGCTTGATCTGTAAAATCTTGCATGCATTAATTTTAACTCTTCTTATTAATAAATGCATTGTTTCTTTGCAGGTAAAAGTTACAGCTGACCTTTAAAAAGAAGACTGTTCATCCCGTTCATCAAAATTCATCAAAAAAGCAAATCTAACGTTCTTGTCAATATTTTTTCATGTTGGGGAAAAATGATAGTAATATCCGAAAAATAGGAAGGCGTTTTTAACTAGTTCAAAGCCCAAGTCCTGCACAGCAGCCATTGTGTACTGGAGTATTGGAGTATTGTACTGGAGTATTGTCCTGATGAAACAGGACCCCTTTCGTCAGTTTTCCAGGGCGTTTGGCCTGACAGCCGTTCAAAACTATCTCAGTATGTTGCCATCATATATTCCATTGATAACGTGGCCTTTTTGTAGTTGTTTTCTGCATCCAAAACAACTAAGGTCATCACCTTCACTGCAGATAAAAATACCTTGGCCTATGTAGCATTCATTAATTTCCACTTTTCTTATTAATAAATTTATTGTTTCATTCCAGGTTAACTGACGTACGATCGTTAAAAAGAATACTTCAACAGTAACTAGCAGCGATTTCTCTAGAAACTGGATACAATTTAGCATATAAATGCATATAACTCCGAAAGACTTTCATGCTGACCATGTTGCTAGATTATTAGACGATGCTTCAGTTTTATCAACAGTATAAATATGATCAGGGTCAGGACTGTGACGATGATGCATGACGTTGTTGATGAATTTCTTGACCAACAGATATTATCTATTAATCATCACAGACAATCGCTCCTACCCCCCCCCATAGATCAGGCTAATCTCCCTGAAAGCAAAACAATGCGTCTCCTCGGTTTAACTCTCACAAAAGACCTCAAGTGGAATGAATATATAGAATACATAGCTAAATCCGCTGCTAAGAAAGTCGGTTCTCTGTGTAGGGCCAGGAAGTTTTTTTCAGCCTGAAACAATCCTGCACATACATAAATCTACCATCCGCCCGTGCATTGAATACTACTGCCATATCTGGTCCGGTGCTCCTGCTATCCACCTGGGTGTCTTTGACAAGATCCAACTTGGCGGCTTGGATGCAGTCACTTTCGCACCGGCGCATTGTGGATTCCCTGTGTCTCTTCTACAAATTCTTTCACACCTTCTGCTCCGATGAACTTAGCTCACTAATGCTCCCTATATATAAATTTACTCTTGCAACAAGATTTGAAATTAGGTTCCGCCATTTTACTGTGAAAGCAATAAATTTTAAACACAAATTCTACTCCATCAGCTTCTTTTATCGCACTTCCCGCCTGTGGAATTGGCTTTCGTTTACTTGCTTCCCCGACAGCTATCATCTCAAAAAATTTAAATGTA
The DNA here is from genome assembly GCA_037127315.1 of Ascarosepion bandense. Taxonomy (NCBI): domain Eukaryota; kingdom Metazoa; phylum Mollusca; class Cephalopoda; order Sepiida; family Sepiidae; genus Ascarosepion; species Ascarosepion bandense. The sequence continues at coordinate 394,545 of JBBBDQ010001280.1, read as the reverse complement.
AAGTCAATAGTCATCTCCTCTTTCACTAACCTGCATCCTCTCTCTCATGCTCTTTTCTCCGTTCACTCCACCCTCATCAGTATTTTCATCCTTCTTTTATACACTTCCTGACACTCCCTATAACCTGTCACTCTTACTAATAACTTTCCTCTTATGTAACCCCCTGCAAAACAGTGGCAGTAAAATGCCTTGCTTGGGGCAATATGATTATTAAAAAAGAAAGAAAAAAAAACAGGATGAATGCTTCTTCACCAGTGTGATTTAAGCACTGCAACAGCGACAAAAAAAATGTCGACTGCAAGGGGAACTATATTGAAAAAAAAATTCATTTGGTCACATCCAATGAATCTAGTTCAGCCTGTAAACTTTCCGTCGACAGTCAACTCCGGACCAATTCTTCAAATATGAAGAAGAAACTCAAATAGATGTGGTCCAACCAACGATTGTTAAGGATAGCATGGGCACAAAATGTGAACAATGGGGAAAAACTTAAGTCACTGGTGCCTCCTCAACAGGTGTTTACCCGTGCAACCAGACTGGCAACTGGGTCCCACCCATTCACAGTCAGGTTAGCCAAATGCAGACGACAATTCTACTCCTACAGCTTCTTCTCTCGCCTGTGGAACACGCTCCCGTATTCTTGCTTTCCTGATGGCTACAACCTTCAGAAATTTAAATGCAAAGTCAATACTCATCTACTAACCACTGGACTCTAGCTCTCTCCCCACCCCTGTATAACCTTCCCTTTCTCTCCACCTATGTATCTGTCATCGCACCTTCTTTCTCAGCTTTCTATTGTTCCTTTCTAACTAGCTTGTACTCCTCACTCTTTTCTAATTAATCTTTTTACATTTATGTAGCCCCCTGCACATCAGTGGCGTTTCCGCCTTGCTCGGAGTGAAATGATTAAAAAAATAAAAAAATTTAATGAAATAAAACATAAAAGCAACCTATAATAATCTGTAGAAGATCGGAGCGTACGTAAATATGGTAACAAAGATGAGGACAGCAGTAAACAATATATGTTCCCTATAAGGCCGCATAAAGGATATCGGGCACTATTAAATGTGAACGTGAAGATTGGCTATCAACATGTGTTCCCCTATAAGGCCGCGTTATTTACTTCAGACAATTTTAGTAGGGAACGTGACAATTTATACTGTCAACAATTCCTTCACAAAGCCGTATAAATGCCTTCAAACTCCATTAAGGATGAAAGTGTGGATTGGCTATCGACATATGCTCCCTTACAATGCCACGTAAATGACATCCGGTTCCATTGCGTGAACTTAAGAAGTCTCTCTCTCTCCCCACCTCTCTCTCTCAAAATGTTTTCACCTCACGACTACGCACAACTATATTCGAACTCTATCAAATGTGAATGTGATGATTGGCTGTTGATATATCTTCTAAAAGTTCGCACAAGTCTTCCATCTCTTTTATAGTTGAACGTGTATATTAGCTGTCAACATGTCTTCCCCTATCAAGGCCGTGCAACCGTCTTCGAAGTCTATTAAGTTGGAACACATGGATTGGTTATCAATATGTCTACGCCCAAAAGAGCGTACAATCCTCTCCAAACTCTATTATGGTTGAACTAAAGTATTGGGTATTAATATACTTCCTGCACAAGTCCGCGCAATTGTCTTTGATAAAGGTTGAAGTTGAACTAAAAAATTATCAATATTTCATTTTTGGTCTTATATAACTTTTGCGTTATGGTGCAGTGGATATCGACTCGGAACTATAGATCGGGGTGCTGAGTTCGAATTCCAGTTGAATTCCTTGCATTCACTTACGGGAAAGGTATTAATCCGTCTCTTCCCTCCAGTTATGAGTTAAATAATAGGACAGATTGAGTTCTATAGCCTTGACTGACAACCAGTTTACCGCAGAAAGCAATGGCAACTTACTGCGGGATAACCTTCTGCCCAGTCAGTCATGGTTCTTTCGAAACATAATCACCCAAAGTGTGTATCACATATGGCACTTAACTGACTGACTGAATGTAACAGTTGGAAATATACTTAAAGGTGGTACTGGGCATAAAGTGGGAGATCGTTTTTCTATTGTTATAAAGTAATAAACTGATCCCCCACTAATTTCTACTTAATAACATAATCTGATAATCTATTCTTGCTCTAGCTATGAGCCAAATAACAGGATAGATCGGGTTCTATAGCCTTGGCTGGTAACCAGTCTACCGCAGAAAGCAATGGCAACCTACTGCGTGATAACCTTCTGGTCAGTCAGTCATGGCTCTTTCGAGACATGATCCCCCGAAGCGTGTATCACTTAACTGATAACTTTTGCAAATATAAAGAATGGCAAAAGGCGTTCAGAACTTTCTGGATCGACACGAGAAATCAACTATTATTTCTTTATTTTTTGTTCAATGCATCCGATTTATGAGTTATACAGGAAGTCTGGAATAAAGGTGGGTCCCAATAAAAAGTCGAAATAAGTAACCTCATTAAGAGAGCAGCCCTTTTTTCGTGACTGATCGTAAACCCGGCTTGATAAAGAAAGCGTTCAAGATGAGTTTTGAAGTATTGAATTTTATCAGCCAGATTTTGTGCATTTGGATTGGTATATATTAGTATAAATATTGGTATAAATATTGGTATTTCTGTATAACTAATTGTGTTGTTGTTATACATTTTTGTATTTTCTGTGTCACATATTTGCCGTCTGTTACTTCACAGTTATTCTCTTCTTGCACACATTTACTATCGCGTTCAGTATAGTTTTGGATTTTATCATAAGAAAGAGATTAACTTGGATCATGTTAAGGTTTGAAGGTGCTTTCTTAAACTCTCGTATCATCTACACACAATTTTTCGCAGCAAATTGTTAATAACACGCAGAAAGATAGTAGGACCGAGGAGATAATCTTGCGGAATTACTTCATTAATTGCTCATCATCCTAATACACATACTGCCACACATCCACGCACAAATGCACACACATACGCGCGCGCGCATTACGTTCTCTGGATGTACCAAATACCCCCAGAGCATAAGATATCAACCACAGTTTCCTTTCTTAGTTACTGCTTCCCACTTTTTCTCTAGTTTCTAAAACATTCGTAGGAAAATTGAAATTTCTTTCATTTTGCGTTCTTCCGAAAGTTCTCCGGTTCTTGCTTATTTTTTTCTAATCACATCGCCCCAAGCAAGGAATTTTACTGCCACTGTTTTGCAGGGTGTTACATAGGAGGAAAGTTATGAGAAAGAGTAACAGGTTATAGCGGGTGTCAGGAAGTGGATAATAGAAGGATGAAAATACTGATGAGAGTAGAGTGGACGGAGAAAGGAGCATGAGAGAGAGGATGCAAGTTTGTGAGTTAGGAGATGACTATTGACTTTACATTTAAATTCTTGGAGATTGTTGCTGTCGGGGAAGCAAGTAAATGGAAATGAATTCTACAAGCGGGAATTTTTTTAAAAAATCCTCTTGGAGTAGAATTTGCGTTTACATTTTATTGGTTTCACAGTAAAATGGTGTGACCTAGTTGCTAATTTGGGTGAATTTATTAAAGGAAAATTCAGTAAATTCGATGCATCCAATGAATGTTATATTCTCCAACAAACATACAATTCTAAAATTAGAGAGACAATGCAATCAACAACTGGGCACCATTATCTCACGATGAATTCGTATTTAATAAAAACGTAGATTCACTTATTTTCATCAGTTTAAAATAAGTAAAATGAAAATAAATTTAAATGTTGGAAGAATAGGCGCAAAAATGGTATTTGTATAATGAATTCAAATTTCGGCGTAAATGTTACGTTTATTTGGCTTTAATAAGGTTATAGATTGAAAAAAAGGATTGAGCAGCTTCCTTCCTCGCACTTCCAGCCTGTGGAACTTTCTTCCATATTCTTGCTTTCCTGAGGGCTACAACCTCCAAGAATGCAAATGCAATGTCAATACCCATCTCTTAACCACTTGACTCCAGTTCTTTCTCCATCACACTGTATATTTTTTCCTTTCACTCTACTTTTGCAACTGTCATCACGCATGTATTCCCATCCTTCTCTCGCTCCTTTTTCTGACACCTCCTGTAACTGGTTCATCTTTCTTTTTACTCTCCTCTTATCTAATCTTTCTCTATTACCGCCTTGCTTGCGGGGAAACGATTAAAAAAAATCAGCAAAAAGAGGAGACCAATATGCCAACTGCAATTCAGAGAATCTAAAATAAAACAAGTAAAAAATTCAAATATCTGGGAAGTGTGTTGACAGAGGATGAAAATGCGACACGGAGATCCAAAGACGCATTGGCATGGCCAAAGACGCATATCAGAAGCTAAGCAGAGTACTGAAAAACAGGAAAATCTTATAAGAAACAAGACAAAGAGTGCTGGATTGCTATGCGATATCTGTCCTTCTGTATGGAAGCAAATGCTGAACGATCTCAGCAAAAATGAAGGAGAGGCTTGAGGTAGCAGAAATGTGGTTTTACAGAAGGATGCTGAGAATACCATGGACAGAGCACGTGTGCAACGATGAGGTGTTGGAAAGCATTCAAACGAGAAGAAAAGTGATAATAAATATCAGGAAGAGACAATTGAGGTCCTGGGACACGTGATAAGAAAGGAAGGCCTGGCGAACTTTATACTCACAGTGTTTGTAAGTCAGCTACCAAAAAGTTCTGGGATGTTTTCTAACAGAGGATGGAAAAATGATCAAGGGCACATTTCAAAGTAGACTATTGAAATGCGGGAAAATTTCTTTGGAAACAAAGAAAATAGTACTGGACTGTTATGTGGTATCTGTTCTTCTAAATGATATCGAATGCTGGAGAATTTCCTTAATGATTAACGAAAGACTCGAAGCAACAGAAACGTGGTTCTACAGAAGGATGCTGAGGATATCATGGACCGAAAATGTGAGCATTAATAAAATGTTGGCGAGAATAGAAACGAAAAGGGAAACATACTTAACATCAGTAGGAGACAGCTGAAGTTTCTAAGACACGTCATGAGGAAAGATGGTTTAGAGAATCTGATACTCACAGGGCAAAGAGAGAGAGAAATAAAGACAGGAGAAACAGCGAATGACATAATTGATGGGCTTAATTAAATGGATGACAGAACAGAGTTTGTGAGAAATAAGTGTACAAAATATACTAAGAGCAACAATGGACAGGAAAATGTGGAGAGCCATAAACGTTACGTCTTGATGAGACACGACGTATAAAAGAAGAAGAAGATGCGGAAAGTGATTGAAGCTGAGGTACTAGGGCAGACCCGAACCGACTTGGCATACAGTTTTTTTTTTGTTTTCTTTTTTAATTTATTCTTTTGAAAGACCCCCATGAACGATTTTCAGACTTTCCATATCTAAGACATAACGGGGACAAAGAATTTAGTTTTCCGAACACTTAACTTCCCTGATGCACATCAAGCAAATTTGAACCTGGGGACATCAAATTCCAGTTCACATATTGTTTTGTTAAGTAGATAAGATGTTTATGGGACCGATACGTACGACAATCAATAATCTGCTCCAATTGTCTTCAGAAATTGTCCTCGGGAAGAGAGGAAGGAAATAATACTGCTTTTTATCATGGCAATGAAATACTACTTGAAGCGAAAGACAAGGGGGACTCAATAATCCACTTACAGACTCAGTAGTAGCTAAGTCGGAGAGCTGATGTAGACATGTAGATGGACAGCAATGCTGTGTAGTTAAACACTTGTAACGTGGCAATATCTTAAGTAACAAAGGCAATAAAAAATGAATTTACAATAAAAAATAGCAATAAAGAAAGATAAAAAAAAATCCATATAGTTAGATTTTTTAAATATGTAGTTAACCAAAAGAGAAATCAAAATTTAGAAAATATTAATGTTTATATTCTTTAACTAAATGTTTTACAAAAAAGAAAGTTTTTAATCTACTAAGCTAATTATATGCAGAAATCAAAGATGTAGAAATTCTGTGTTGCGGCAAAACTTTAAAGGAACGTTTGTGCGTCTCGGAAATCTGCATTAGAGATACGATACCTAAACACGAATATATTAAGAATTAGCGTGTATATCTTAAAATTAGAGATACTGTCTTTTAAAAATTAAAAGATACTTGTCCTTTTAACAATTAAAATTAGAATGTATACTGTAGAATTAGAGATATGATCAACTCGGTACGATAACTGACCTCTGGAGCATGTTCGAAATATACTGCACTCTCTAAACTATATACTATCGGCCATAATTATTAGGCCACTGCAGTTTTTTTAAAGAAATTATGTATTTCATACTATTTTTAGTATTTATTGCCAAATGAAAATAGAATGGTTCTTTTGTTATTATTACTTTGCAAAATTTTACAAGACAAGGAAGCAAAGATGAACTCGTCCGAATCACCGTAAATTTTCTTCATTCTTTCATTGAAGAAACTGCAATATAGGTAATTATTAAATATTTATAAATTTATTTCATGCACTTATTATTTTGCAGTATTAACAAAAGAACCATTCTATTTTCATTTACAATTATTAACTTTGCAATAAATACTAAGAAATAGTATGAAATACATCATTTTTTTTAAACATCGAGGTTGACTAATAATTATGACCAGTAGTGTATGTCCTTTTAAAATCTTAGAGGAAGGAAAACAACGCGTGACATAATTGAGCCGATGAATGGCAAAGTAGGGTTTCGAGGAGTAAAAGGAGAAGAAGCGATAAGAGCTACAAGAGATAGGGCAATGAGGAAGGCCATGATCACCTACGTCCTGAAGAGACACGTTACATAGAAGATAATATATATGTAAATAGGTGATTTTTTTAAGTGCCGCCTAGGTGTAACTCAAGGGTGAAAATATAGGGTACCCAGTTAGGATCAAACTCACTACTCAGTTTTAATAGATTCTAGCGAGACAAGATTGCTAACAATAAAACCACGTCGAGGTGCGAAATGCTTATGCGAATAGAAATCAATAACATTTGCAAGTAGCACATCGAGTTGATGTAATGGTCAACAAGCTTGTTTTTCTAGAATTATTACAATTGAGTAGTGAGTTCTATTCTCACTGAGTGCGTCATACTTTTAGTATTGTGCCTCATCTAAGCTGCGTTTAGAAAATTTCCCTTTTGATTGTATAAAAAATAAAAAAAAGGATTTTAACAATTAATTCTTTTTAAACTAATCCTACGGGCAAATAAAAGAGTTCAATCCCTCAGTCGAATAATCTCGGAAATTCCCATAATTCAAGTTCAGTGGATGAAATAATCAAGCGACAAAAACGTGGATAAAGTTAGTAAGTAGTAACAAGATCCCACAAAAACGAATGCATTTTTTTTCTGAAATGAAATCATTAATTCACTTCTTCTATGTGCCCTGTCCCTTCAGGACGTAGGCGATCATGGCTTTCCACGTCTCCCTATCCCTGGTGGCTCTTAGCACGCATTCTCCTGTTACACCATGCAACCCTCGTTCCATCATCCACCTGATTAGGTCATTCAAATATGTTATCCGCTTCTTTCCCCTGTCTCTTTTTCCTTCTATCTGGCTTGTTAGAATCAGGTTCTTCAAGCCCTCCTTCCTCATTGCGTGTCCCAGGAACTTTAGTTGTCTCTTTCTGATGCTCAGTATTAATTTCCTTTTTGTTTCCATCATTTCTAAGACCTTATAACCGCTCACATGCTCGATCCATGATATTCGCAGCATCCTTCTGTAGAACCACATTTCAGTTGCTTCAAGTTTTTCCTACATCTTTGATGATATTGTCTAGCATTCACTGCCATATTGAAAAACGGACAACACATAGCAATCCAGTACTCTCTTCTTTGTTTCTAAAGAAATTGTCCGGTTTCTTAATACTTTACTTAACTTCTAAAATGGTTCTTTCGCCATGCCAATTCGCCTTCGGAACTCCGTGTCGCACTTTCTGTCTTCTGTTACAACACCTCCCAGGTATTTAAATTTTTGTACCTGCTTGATTCTAGTATCCCCCACCTGTATTTGGCATTTTGGGCTACTCTTTTTGCTGATGACCATGCATTCAGTTTGCTTTCTTGTTACTCTCTTCAGCTACCTTCTATAGGAAGTCTTGTAGTTTCCTTTCTGTGTCTGCTATAAGCACTGTATCATCTGCATACCTTAGGATGTTTAAATTGTGGCCTCCGATGACATAACTTTGTGGGTCCTCAAAATATTCTTCCTGTACAAGTTGAAAAGATCCGCTGAAAAGACACATCCTTGTATTACGCCCCTTTCTATATTTGTATATGTGCTGAATTCGTTACCTGTCAGTATACAATCGGTTTGCTGCCCGTAAAGATTCTTGATTACTCTTAAGTCTTTCCCAAATATGTCAAGGCTGCCGAGCATCTCCATCAATTCTTTGTGGCGTATTTTGTCAAACACCTTCGCATAATCAATAAAACACAGGTATAAGTCCTTCTTCATTTGTATTACCCTTTCTGAGAGCATCCTAATCATAAATATGGCGTTACTTGTTCCAGTGTCTTTGACGAAACCGCACTGTTCTTATCCGATCTCTGACCTGATTTTGCTTCTCGCTCTATTCATCAGGATTCGGACCCACTGTTTTATAAAGAATGCAAAAAAAAAAAAAAAAAAATTCTACTCGAAAGATGTTTCCAGTAACTCTTTACTAATGCATGATTTGTATACTGAATACTTTATTTGATGAAAAGATTTTATGGAAATATTTGGAGGTATGAGAAAGTTTTCCTCTCATTTTCCATAGCTCGTGTGTACTCTTAAATGCGGGAAATGTTCGCATTTTTTATGATTACATAAAGAAAATTTCCTAAAGACGTTATTCCATTAAAAATATGTGGAAGTTCATCCCGAACATTACACAAAATCATTCAAAAAAAACTCAAAAAGTAAATGTTTTTAATCATCGTTGATTCCATAATTTACTAAAATATATTTTTTCAGATTGGTAAAAAAAAAATAGGCAGACATTTTTTTAATTACTTATAATTTTTCAGTTCCATTTTGAAATTCATCTCTTTGTTTTTGTCTTTTTTTTTTAACAGGAATATATTTTCTATTAAATAAAGACATGATTGAAAAATAGAAAAATATAATATTTAATACTATTTTCGATTTTGAAATTTATCTAAAAGCATTTTATTTTACTATTTTAAATTTCTAATGTCTCACAAAAATGAAAATTATTTCTTCTACTAATATTCATAAAAGTGTATAGAATACAAAATGATAATCTGAAACTATTTTTTTTAATCATGTCGCCCCAAGCAAGGCATTTTACTGCCACTGTTGTGCAGGGGGTTACATAGGAGGAAAATTATGAGAAAGAGTGACAGGTTATAGGGGCGTCAGGAAGTGGTTAAGAAAAGGATGAGAATACTGATGAGAGTGGGGTGGACGATGAGGACTGTCATGAGGGGTGAGAGGTTGCAGGGACTGTCAGGAAGAGAGTAGGAGAAGGAAGAGATTACGGATGAGAGTGGGGTGGACGAGGAGGAATGTTATGAGGAGTGAGAGGTTGCAGGAGGTGTTAGGAAGAGAGTAAGAGAGGGAAGAGAGTACTGATGAGAGTGGGGTGGATGTAGAAAAGCATGAGAGAGGATATAAGTTAGTGAGACAGAAGATGACTATTGACTTTACATTTAAATTCTTGGAGATTGTAAATGTCAGGAAAGCAAATATTCGGAAGAGAATTCCACAGGCGGGAAGTGCAAGAAAAGAAGCTGCTGGAGTAGAAATTGCGTTTACAATTTATTGGTTTCACAGTAAAAGGGTGGGACCTAGTTGCTAATCTTGTGGCTCCCTACATAAATTTGAAGATTTTTTTTTTTTAATCATATCACCCCAAGCAAGGTGGTGACGCCATTGATGCGCATGGGGCTACTTCAGAGTAGAATGATAGGAAAAAAGAAAGCCGGAAACCACACCCTAAACAGGAAACAAGGGATGAGCCTCTTCACCTGTTCAATAGATGAAGGTGGAGTGTGAACCGGGCGATAGTTCAGTCTATCTACTCCAACTGAAAAAAAAGAAAAAAGAAAAGAGTGAAAAGATTTGGAAAAGAGAAAGCCGGAAACCACATCCTAAAAAGAAAACAAGGGATGAGCCTCTTCACCTGTTCAATAGACGTGGGTTGAGTGTGAACTGGGCGATAGTTAAGTCTATCTACTCCAATTGAGAACAAAAAAAAAGAGAAAAGAAAAAAGTGAAAGAAGATTGGGGGGAGGGAAAGAAAGCCGGGAACCACATCCTAAACAGCAAACAAGGGATGAGCCTCTTCACCTGTTCAATAGACGTGGGTGGAGTGTGAACCGGGCGATAGTAAGTCTATCTACTCCAATATACTTTACTTTTTAATATAAATTCCAGTTTTGTGATTAATACCTTTTTAGGGCTTCGTATTTCTTTCGGATATTTCTTCTTTCTTCACGTGCCGTGACTCTACAGGACATAGGCGATCATGGACTCTTGTCGCTCTCAGTAATTTTTCTCTTGGTATCTCTTCCAAGCCCGGATCCGTCAACAATTTGCTCAAACCTAACAAGTACGTCTCGCGCTGCTTTCCCCTGTCTCTCCTTACATTTATCCGACCTGTGAGTATTAAGTTCTCCAGGCCCTCCTTTCTTATTACGTGTCCCAGGAACCTCATTTGTCTCTTCCTGATATTTATTATCAGTTTTCTTCACGTTTGCTTTCTTTCCAACACCTCATCGTTGCACATGTGATCCGTCCATGGTATCCTCAGCATCCTTCTGTAAAACCACATTTCTGCTGCCTCAAGTCTCTTTTTAATGAGATAGTCCAGCATTCACTTCCATACAGAAGGACAAATATCACATAGCAATCCAGCATTCTTTGCTTTGTTTCTAATGAGATTATCCTGTCTTTCACTACTCAGGTTAGCTTCTGAAATGCGTCTTTCGCTATTCCAATGCCTCTTTGGATCTCCATGTCGCACTTTCCATCCTCTGTCAAAATGCTTCCCAGATAGCTAATAAAAAACTAGTTCTAAAGAAGGGTACTGAGAATGCTATGGACAGAATATGTAAAAAGGAAGACGTTTTAAGGAAAATGGGGACAAAAAAATCTGCTGAAATTTCTGGACCTTATAATGAAGAAAGTGGGTTTAGAGAACTTGATACACACAGGATATATTAAAGGAAAGAAGGACAAGGCGCAGGAGCGAGTAACCTACCTAACGAGATCGTATAAAGGAATGACTTAACGGGTATATGTAAAGATAGTAAGACAATAAAGTTTGCTTAAAGCTACGAAGGATTAGAAGTTGGGGAGAACCATGAACTCTTCCATACAGAAACAATCCAACATTCTTTTCTTTGTTTCTAATGAGATTTTCTTGTCTTTCAGTCTATTCTGAAATGCGTCTTTGGCTATGCTAATGCGTCTTTGGATCTCCGTGTCGCATTTTCCATCCTCTGTCAAAACACTTCCCAAGTATTTGAATTTTTTTTACTTGTTTTATTTTAGATTCTCCAACTTGCAGTTTTTAAGTCGGATATTAGAGAACAAAATACAAAATACAGAACAAAACACAAAATACAGTATAAGGCGACATGACGTCATATTTATAGGCTTTAAGCAAAAAGATAGCATTACGTTTACAAAATTCTGTTAACTGAACCTATAATATATAACATGACACATATGTAGGACAAATATCGGATTTTTAAAAGAATCTTAAATTTTCTGTTTTCATTTGTTTGTTTATACTGACGTCATTATAAACTGAAAATGTAAACAGCAAATTTAAAATATTGGCACGTCTACTCGATAGATCACGAGTAAATGTGCTAATGATTTAAAAATGACTAAGAATTATATTTAAATACTGAAATGTATCTTTCTTTTTATATGGATTAGCTTTAGGATATTATATTACAAATAAACCAACATTTAACTCCAAAGAAGATATTGAAACCATGTAAAATGCATTAATCGATTTTTGTAAAGAAGTCCGTAGTGATACTTAGTATTAGCTAATATGAATATGTTTCTTAAGCATTGAAAGAGGAGCGAGATCAATTCATTCCCGTGTATTGAATAATGTGTTTTATAAGAGAATTCAACCGATACAAAACACGAAAGCATCCCGGATCACACTCCACCCACATCTATTGAACAGGTGAAGAGGCTCATCCCTTGTTTCCTGTTTAGGATGCGGTTTCCGGTTTTCTCTTTTTTCAAACTTCTCACTTTCTTTTTCAATTTGAGTAGATAGACTAAACTATCACCCGGTTTACACTCCACCCACACCTATTGAACAGGTAAAGCGGCTCATCCCCTGTTCCCTGTTTAGGATGTGGCTTCCGGTTCTCTCTTTTCCAATCTCTTCACTCTTATGTAGCCCCCTGCACATCAGTGGCGTTACCGCCTTGCTCGGGGTGATATGATTAAAAAAAATCTCAAGGTAGATTGAATACTTGATTGATTGATTTACTTTTTATGGCGTCTCAAACTTTGCAGATTATTTAAAACCCAAACATATTTCGCATTGTCGGAATAATAATTTAAAGAATGACTATTGCAATAACATTTTTTGAAAAAAAATTATTTTCCTAGATACATAGCTGGGAGAAACATATGAATTCATACCTTAGCCAAGGATATTGGCAATGAACCCGACACGTAAATTAAAGGATTCCTGTTAATGTGACGCCGTCAGTTCGGCTGGCTGGCTGACTCGGTCACGGAAGCCAATTACGATTAGAGCTGGAACCTGAGTCAGGGTTAATGCTGTCGACACGGCACCAATTATGACGACGCTCTCGGGACGCTAGTCGTGATGGTCTGTCACAGTAGCTGGTCGTCGAGTCGTCTCTTACAACGGTGAATTTTCCTGCCCACGCTGTGAATTTCGATCTCAGGAAAGACACGTTGAAAACCCGGTAGCCGTTTCTCTACCACCTCAAAACACACCAGACACACGAGTATACATGTGTTGATAAAATAAAATGCGGCACCAAAAATAAAAAATGAATAAATAATTTTGAAGAGGCTTGGATAAGTTGCGGAAAGAGTCTTTATATATATATATATATATATATATATATATATATATATATATATATATATATAATTAGCAAACATGAACAGAATATAACAGTCGTCGAAATTCTATTTCACAACGGAGCGAAAGTTTCCGTTTAAGAATAATCGGAGCTTTCATTTGTCCAAATTTTTTAAAAAGTCTTTTCAGGGTTCTCTACCGAAACCTTACGGAAGCATCAGAAGTGGGATCTTAGTGGTGGCGGTGGCAGTAAATTCGTCTTTTCTCTTTAGCTCCGCGCTGCAACAACAATTCAACTGAAGTTTAACTCTTTCTTGGTTCCTTCTGTTTCAATACATCTTCAGCCGGGACTCTATCGGAGGCGCAATTATTCGACAATAACACTTTTAAGTCGGTCGACGGCAGACTTCTATACGTTTCTTTACATCTACAGCCAGGAGCTCTATGGGAGGCGATCAATCTTTCCAGTCATGCCTTCCGTTTGGAAACACTTTTCCCTCAGTCATTACAGTTCGACTGGTCCCAAGTCCAACTCCAACTGCAACTGAATTGATTTGGCTACCCGGGGTTTCGATTTTTATGCTTGTTCCAAATTCTCTTGAGACGTGCATGATCGACCCGGAGTGTCTATGCAAATCAAATCTTTAGCCAATGAGATTTCTTCCGCCTCGATATTTTGAGGTGGGGGTTTATATCACTCTCTTGGTTTAACTAATGAGGTACCAATATTTTCTCTGACGTAATTTCTCTTCTTTTTTGTCTTTTTTTTTTATTCAATTGATAATAAACGATCCAACTTTTATGTTGGAAATTTATAATTCACTTTATTCCCGTAACCAGAATTTAACCTTTTTAACCTCATCAAAAATTTCCGACAGTCGTGTTTTGACTACCCATATTTTTCACTTAAACCGGCCACAAAGCCTAATGTTTCTGATCCACTTTCGAATAAAAAATACAAAAATATATTTTTCCTTTCTGTTTTCTTCAATTTCCAGCTAGTCTTTCTTTTTTTTCAAATTTTACAAGTTTGTAATAAGTATTCTTCTTTTTTTAAAAAATTAACTCACATGGCAAAACCACAAGTAATAATTTCTTTCGCTCCGTCGTATTAAACTTAGGATTACATTTTTTTCTTTTTCACATGCAATATTACAAGGCAGTCATAAACAAGGCAATTATGTGTTACATAAGTATCTTAAGGATGGCAATCACGGGTTACATTAAAAAGTTAATTATGTATAAGAAGTGTGATATGTGCGTAAAGGCTATGGAGATAAGTTTTATAATTTGTTACTAACAAGGTCTAGTTCGAGTGAAACTCTGGATATTTACCCCACTGTGGCTGAATAGAATGAAGAAGCCTAACACGGCACCAAGACTGAAATACAACACGCTCGTGAATGACCTCAACCTGCAGAAAAAATACACTAACAGCGTGAAAAACAAATATGAAGAACAACTTGGACAAGGACATTCAAAATGGGACTTACTAAAGGAAGCGATAGTGACATCAGCAAACAACGTTGCCCCAACGGAAATCAGACGCAGAAGAAAAAACAAGTGGATGACTGAAGAGATTCTTGACATGATGCAAAGGAGACGGAAAATGATGCCAAGACACGGAAGAGAATACAGGAAACTACATAAGGAAATAAGGAGCAAATGCCGACAGGAAAAAGAGGAATGGCTCAACGACAAATGCTCAGAGGTAGAGAGACTGAGTAGAACATGAATAAAGAGATGAGAAAACTGACAGGACAAAAAACCTGCTCCTGAACAGGGTGTATAAAATCCAAGGATGGAACGATAATATTAGAGAAAGAGGAAATACTCCAGCGATGGGAAGAATGTATAAAAGATCTTTTCGACGACAAGAGAGAGCAAGCGATAATACACAAAGATGGAGACGGACCGGAAATATTAAAATTCGAAGTGGAAACTGCAATGACCAAACTGAATAGAAACAAAGCGGCTGCTCCAGACGGCATTGTAATAAAGATGCTGATAGCACTGAAATTATTTGGCATAGAGAAAATTACAGAAATAATAAATTAAATTTATAATAGTGGTATAATGTCAGACGACCTATGCAAGTCTATTTCCATAGCACTGCCTAAGAAGCCAGGTGAAAACGAGTGCGAACTACACCGAACTATCAGCTTAATGTATCATATTACAAAACTGATCGTCCGAATACTGATGAATAGAGCAAGAAGTAGAATCAAGCCAGAGATAGGACAAGAACAGTGCGGGTTCGTCAAAGACACTGGGACATATTCATGATTAGGATGCTCTCTGAAAGGGCAATGCAAATGAAAAAGGACTTGTATCTGTGCTTTATCGATTATGCGAAGGCGTTCGACAAAATACGCCACAAAGAATTGATGGAGATGCTCAGCAGCCTTGACATATTTGGGAAAGATATTAGGGTAATTAAGATTCTCTACTGGCAGCAAACTGCCTGCATACGGACAGGTAAAGAATTCAGCAGATATACAAAGATAGAAAGGGACGTAAGACAAGGATGTATCTTTTTACCGGATGTATTTAACTTGTACAGCGAGAATATTTTGAGAACCCTAGATGTTATGCCAGGATTTGTCATCGGAGGCCACAATTTGAACAACATAAGATACGCAAATGCTACAGTGCTGATTGTAGACAAGAAAAGGAAACTGCAGGACATCCTGCAGAAGATGGCTGAAGAGAGTGACAAGAAAGGATTACAAATAAACTGAAAGAAAACCGAATGCATGGTCATCAGCAAAAAGAACAACCCAAAATGCCAAATACAGGTGGGGGATATTACAATCAAGCGGGTACAAAAATTTAAATATCTGCGAAGTGTTCTAACCGAAAACGGAAAGTGCGACACAGAGATCCAAAGGTGAATTGGCATGGCGAAAACGTGTTCCAGAAGCTGAGTAAAGTATTAAGACACAGAAAACTTTCGCTAGAAACAAAGAAAAGGATGCTAGATTGCTATGTTATGTAAGTTCTTCCATATAGCAGTGAATGTTGGACAATATGATCACAGATTAAGGGAAAACTTGAACAGCTGAAATGTGGTTCTACAGAAGGATGCTGCGGATATCGTGGACTGAGCATGTGAGCAATGTCGAGGTGTTTGAAAGAATGGAAACGAAAAGGAAATTAATATTGAGCATCAGGAAGAGATAACTGAAGTTTCTGGTACATGCAATGTAGAAGGAGGGCTTGGAGAACCTGATACTAACAGGCCAGATAGAGAGGAAAAAAGACAGAGGAAAGCAGTGGATAACATATTTGAAGGGCTTGATCAGGTGGATGACAGAACGGGGGCTGCGAGATGTTACAAGAAAGCGTGCTAAGAGCCACCAGGAATAGGGAGACATGGAAAGCCATAATCGCCTACATTCTGAAATGACAAGACACATAGAAGAAGAAGGATGGATGTCACATAAGGTCGATTTTTGACATGGGAATTCTGTTGACCTTGCATAAGGCACGGTTGGAATTTTGTCTACTTTGCCCATTTACGTTCCTCTCCAGTTTTCTTTTTTCGTTTTACCCTATGAAAGGCGGTAACGCCACTGATGCGCAGGGGGCTACATAAGAGAGAGAGAGATTACATAAGAGGAGAGTAAAGAGAAAGACGAACCCGATTCAGGTGTCAGAGAAAGAAGCAAGAGATGGGAATACAGGTGTGATGACAGTTGCAAAGGTAGAGAGAAAGGAAAAGATATACAGGGTGATGTAGAAAGAACTAGAGACAAGTGGTTAATAGATGGGTATTGACATTGCATTTAAATTGCAGGAGGTTGTAGCCGTCAGGAAAGCAAGAATATGGAACAGAGTTCCACAAGCGGAAAGTGCGAGAAAAGAAGCAGTTGGAGTAGAATTGTCGTCTGCATTTGGTTGATCTAACTGTGAATGGGTGGGACCCAGTTGCTAGTCTGGTTGCACGAGTAAACTCTTGTGGCAGAGGCACCAGTGATTTATGTTTATCGGGGCAGAAGCCATGAAAATATCTATAGAACAGTGGGAAGCCACGTCCCGTCGGAGAGAAAGTAGTTGGAGTCGAGCCGCCAAGTCGGTTACAAACAAATTACTGATTATCCTTTGGAGCCTGTCGAGAACACTAAGATGAACAGCGAGGATGCCTGACCATACATGACAACAGTATTCCATGCACGGACGCATGGTTGATTTGTTTATTTCTTTTACCGTGGATGTTTTATTTACTTCACATCATCCCTACTTTTGGGATTCTATATTTCTTAGTATTCATCTTTCGTAGTTTTTGCCGAGTTCACTAAGTACTGAAATTGCCCGTTCAACGAATTCCTGTGTTAATGGTACTTCAAAAGTATCATACAAACTTGCAATAGTTCTTTCTTTTTGCGGTTTTCTCTTCAATAAATCGTTTCTTCAACTGATTCCAATCCCTTTTCTGTTCCCATTTTTACCTTTTATCATAAAAATCCATTTTCTTATTCATGACCGCTGTCTTCTATGTTTTTATATACTGAAAGTTGAATTCGTTGCATCACTTAAGTCTAAATAACCTTGGGAAAGTTATTAATCCAACATTTCCCTCCAGTTATAGGTTAAATAACAGGACAAATTAGATTCTATAGCCTTTGCTGGCAACCAATCTACTGCAGAAAGTAATGGCAACCTACTGTGGGATAATCTTCTGCCAAGTCAGTCATGTCTGTTTCGGAATATAATCGTATGGCACTTAACTGACTGATTGAATATAATATTTGAAAACATGTTTAAGGTATCGACTGGGCATAAATTTGGGGATCTGTTTTATATTGTTATGAAGTTATAAACTGACCCCCCAATAATTACTACTTAATAATATAATACATGTCTTCTCCATCTAGCTATGAGTCAAATAACAGGACAGATTGGGTTCTATAGCATTGGCTGGCAACCAGTCTTCTGCAGAAAGCAATGGCAAACAACTGCGTGATAAGTTTCTGCCCAGTCAGTCATGACTCTTTCGAGACATGATCGCCCAAGCGTGTTTCGCGTATGGCACTTAACTGACTGACTCTTTGTAAAAATATCAGTACACTGTCACATAACAAGTAAGCTTTCAACTGTGGATTTTGTTCTAAAAATTGTCTGTCTTTCTTACTTTCTTTCGGTCTTTTTCTGCTTTTAGTTTTATTTCTTTCAGGGTAACTTGTAGTTTTCTTTTGTATCAATCTTGATAAACAATCTGCAGATCCTAAATTTTTGCACTGTTGGTGTAACACATCAGTATATATTTGTTTTTTTTTTTTGGTTTAATACAACGGAGTGAGAAAAATTGATGTTAGTAGTATTGTTGCTTGTGCTTTATTGTAATCCGCGATGTGAGCTTACGTAAAAAAACAATATATATATATATATATATATATATATATATATATATATATATATATAATACTATTATGTACTTGTAAAATCTGGGTAATTGAGAAATTGGCAGATAATTGGGAAAAAGAGAAAAAATATAATTTCTTCTTTTTTCATATACGAAACGAATTGTTTTGAGCCAAGTGGAAGTTTGAAAAAATAACCCTAGTCATAACAAAATTTCAGGATTTCCTTGATGAGGTCAGGTAGGGTTAAATCCCCAAAAATTATTCCTGGGAACAGATTCTAAAATCGAAAAACAGATGATGTAATTGAAAGAAAAAATGACAGTAAAACATTACGTCATGTGAGGTGCTGATATTTCATTCGTCGAGTCATGGCTTCCCGCCAATCGCGTGGGTGGAAAATAATCTCATTAGTCAAAGCTTTGAGTCGCATAGATCTCCCGAGAGAATTGAGGACAGCTATAAAATTCCGAACTCAGTACGAAAAATGAGAGTTGTTTGGGTAGTTTTTCAAATTGCATTCGAAATGTAACGACTAAAGGAAAATTGTTCCCGATTGAGGAGTCACGATCCATAGGATAGTGGCCTACCACAGAACTTATGGTTGAAGATGTAAAGAAACGCAGAAAAGCCTGCCGCCGATTAACTTAAAGAGTTAATGTCGAATAATGCTCCTCCTATAAGAACCCCAAAAGAACTTTATTGTTTTAAAAGTTATTTGTAGAATTGAAATTTCTGATTATTCTTAACAGAAAATTGGCACTGTTATGAAAATAATTTTGAAGTAAGTTGCTGAGAGAGGTTTTTGAGCGACAAAGATCAAATGATCCCCACACCGCCGCCGCTCGTCGCTCTGTTATTTGGCTGTCTCTGCAAAGTTTGATAAAGGCTGAAGAGACGTGTTTTTATCTGGAGAATTAACAGCCTGATTATTTTTAAAAACTAAAAGCTCTGACTAGCTTTAACGAAACTTTGGAAGGACTTATTTTTATTTGAAGATTGCAAAGCTCTGATATTTTTAATGAATTATCGAAAGGAATTATTGTTACCTGGAATATATGAAAAGCACTGATTGCTTTTAATGAAATTTCGAAAGGACTTATCTTTATCTGAAAATTGAAAGCTCTGATATTTTTAAACGAATCCTCTTTCCGTTGTAAACTTGAATTTCGATAACTGAATTTTCTGTTTTTGTAATTAATTATTTTTTGTATAAATACTTTCTTTCGTAACTCATCCATGCGTCTTCGAACTTATTCATTTATTTTATTTTTTTTTTTTTGTGCCGTAATTATTTTATTTTAACACAAGTGTACACAGGTGTCCGGTCTGGATATGGTAGAAATACGGCTATCGGGTTTTCACAACGTGATTTTCTGAGATCAAATGAACACAGCATGGGCAGTGAGTTCGTTGTTGTAATAAACATCTTGAGGACCAGCTACTGTGACGAAATCATCCCGACTAGCGGCTCGAAAGCGTTGTCATAACTGGTGCCGTTTGGACATCATCATCGCAGTAGGCTACGTTCCCGAAACAGCGAAGCAACCAGCCGGGCAGACGAGTGTCACGTAGGTATTTCGTCCTAATATTGGAATTTAATAATATAGTTTCAGATTGAGTTTTGTTTAACAGTATATCAACCTCAGTGAATTATTTAATCCCAAAAAGGTGGGGTTTTCAGTTATTATTTTTTAATATTCGGTTATGGTGAAAAGGTTGTTTTAGTCAGATTTTGATGAAAAATGTTGTTTTTATTCTTTTTTTATTTTAGAAAACCGAAAATGTCTTCTAGATTTGTATTCAAAAATCTTTTGCTGAGAATATTCTTTTCTTCAGAAATGTGTTATGGTAATATTTTTTTTCTTCAAAAATGTATTGTTGGTAATATTTATCTCTTGGTAATATTTTTTCTTCAAAAAATGTAAATTTTTTTTATAAAAGTCTCTTTTTATGTATATACATCTATAAAAGCATTTTTTATACTTTCATAGTGTTTTGACCCCAGTTTGGGGGTTAACTATTTGCCCATAGCTCGGACCCTAACAGATACTACCACTCCGGGTCAGGTTGGACATGCGAACAACAGCAATTAAGAAGTGGTTCCACGCTCCTCATAACCTCCAAATCAGAGGTATTGCTGCTGGATATAGTTTATTCTCATACCCAGGACCTTAACAAGATGGTCACTATTGGAAGCTATTTACTGCATGCTTTGGAATAGGTTTTTTTTTTGAAACAGTAACTGATAATAGAAGTTTATGGACTCTGTAAACAAAAAATCTTTTCTAGTATAAATTTGTGATTTTTTTCACTGCACATATTATTGCTAATGTCTCTTTTTTTTATCAAGCTGTAGCTTTCTCTGTCAGCAGTAGCAAACACAAAGAATGTTTGACAGCTTTCATGTTACTGTAATAACCTTAATGTACAATTAACGCCCCTATGCCATAATCAATAGCATCTGAAATCAGAAAGCAGAAATCGCATCGGCTATGCGATTTCTGCTTTCTGATTTTAGTGTTCTGATGATGTCAGACAAAAGCACCTTTATTTCTTCAAACGGTTTTTTTACACTTATCAGCCCAGTTCCACTTTACGTTTATTTTAAGCAAATTGTTTCAGTGGCGCGCTTAAATTTCTGATATCAGGTATGTAGATTTTATAATAATTTTCTCGTTTTAGAAATGCTTGCAGCCTAGTAACGTTCCTTGGAGAAGGCTATATTCTTAATTGCACTTGCCCTCAACGGACCTGGTTGACAGCTATTATTGTCAATGATCTGTTCTGAGTACTTGATTTTAGGTAAAAACATTTCGCACATTTCCTCTCTGAGTTTAAACCCGTACTATCGTATTTTTCAAAAGTTCTTTTACATGCTTGATATATTGTTGCTTAAACAAAACGTTGATTAATAAATCATCCAAGTAAGCAACTGTGAAATCAAAATCCTCAAGCATAGGGTCCATAATTTGTTGAAATATGGCAGGAGCCACTTTTATCCCAAAAGAAAGTCAGTTGAAGTTATTGCATCCTTTATGCCTATTTATCGTTATTAACTCTGAACAACTTTCAACTTGTATTTGAA
The DNA here is from genome assembly GCA_037127315.1 of Ascarosepion bandense. Lineage (NCBI taxonomy): Eukaryota > Metazoa > Mollusca > Cephalopoda > Sepiida > Sepiidae > Ascarosepion > Ascarosepion bandense. Next base: position 373,086 of record JBBBDQ010001280.1, on the reverse strand, counting down.
AATTCCAATTTTGAAACGACTTTTCTACTGTTTCATTTCGGAAATGTGCGTTGTGGTGCAGTGAATATCGGCTCGGAACGAGAAATCTGGGAGCCGAGTTCGAATTCCAGTTGAATTCCCTGAATTCCCTTACGCACAAATACCTTTGGGAAAGGTATTAATCCAACATTTTCCTCCAGTTATGGGCTAAATAACAGGACAGCTTGGATTCTATAGCCTTGGCTGGCAATCAGTCTACTGCAGAAAGCAATGGCAACCTACTGCGGGATAATCTTCTGCCCAGTCAGTCATGTCTCTTTCGAGACATGATCGCCCAAGCGTGTGTCATGTATGGCACGCAACTGACTGACTGAATATAATAATTGAACATATGATTAAGGCCTCTACTGGGCATAAACGGGGGATCAGTTTTCTATTGTTATGAAGTAATAAACTGATCCCCCACTTTTACTATATAATACTATAATACATATCTTCCCTTTCCAGCTATGAGTCAAATAACAGGATAAATTGGGTTCTGTAGCCTTGGTCGGCAACCAGTCTACGGCAGAAAGCAATGACAACCTACTGCGGGATAACCTTCTGCCCAGTCAGTCATGTCTCTTTCGAGACATGATCGCCCAAGCGTGTGTCATATATGGCACGAGAACATAGAAAGGTTATATTTTATCCATTTCTAGTTCTACTGTTTGGAAAGTTGTTTCTCTATGTCTTGATGGATAATCTTTCTCGCCAGAATCCTATTTTGCACATTTATAAGTCTACTATTCGTCCAATGCATTAAATATTGCTGCCAAATCTGGTGCACCTGACATGTATTCAGAAATTCTTAATAAAATACAAAGAATAATCTGCAATGTTATTAGTTTTGATCTAGCATCTCGGTTTCGGTCATATTCTAACTCCCGTAACATAGCTTCTTTGTGCCTTTTTTTATAAGTATTTTCATGTTAATTGCTTTGATGAACTTCCCAATATGTTACATAGACTTTATGAATTGAAGCATATTATTAGATGAGTGATGTGGTCTCATTAGTTTACAGCTGAAAAGTCTAAATGCAACGGTAAGTTCTATGCTGACAATTTCTTCTATTGCATTTCTCACTTGTGGGACTATTTTTCAGATTTTTTCTCTCAAATCAACTCTGATTTTGAATGATTTAAACATAATGTCAATCGCTATCTTCTATGTTCTTACTTTTTGTTATTCGTTGCTCCCTCTCCTTGAAACTTGATATTCTCTCACATTAAGTAGGTGAGTTTATGGTATTGTTGTACATCTCGGATCAAATGGAAAAGGTTAGATTCTTGTGGTGAGTGATAAAATTGTAGAATGATTTGGTCCCGATTCGGACTAACTAGCTGTAGAATAATCAGTGTTATCAGTCTTCCCACTCATCCCTTCCGCCCTGTGCCACAATATTATGCATAAATGTTAAAAGTAAGCACACTCAGTAACCGTTTGCGTATTTGTGGCCTTATTGCCTTGTTTGCGTGGAAACCATTAACAATATAGGTATGGCTTATATTATTTTAATTTCTAGCATCAATACGAACTAAAAACTGAGTAACTATAACAACATTGAACATATTGACATCCTTTTCCTAGTTTACAGCCTTGAGGGTGTTAAGGTTAGGACATAAGATCTTATTGGTGTCTTGCTTTAAAACACACAACACAGCGTATTTTCAGGTCTATACTGGAGACACGCCAGAAATCTCTTTGCCGAAAATTTATTTTTCTAGAATTTCTGCAATTTCTTGGCTATATGTCAGGGAGGAATAACCTTGTTTTACACATTGTTGTTCTCTGTGTAGTAGGCCTTGATTTATGGCAAAACATGGTAGCTCTTGGTAGACATTAACTTTCATCTTTTCGCAAAGTCTTTAGAAGAATGGGGTCGGATGCTACGACAGCAAACAGAAAACGAATCTGATTAGTTCTTTACTTCGGAAGGTTCTTTTGACATCAACTGTTGAATCCACGAGGTCCAGGTTAGGCTGTCAAAATCAACGTCCGTTTAAAAGATTTTATCGCCAAAGTATATTTTAACGGTTAATAATCTTTTAGGTATCAGAGCACTTTTTATGACTTTTCAAAGTTCTTGTCCCTTAACTTGACGTCCTTTTATATGAATTAAAACGCATGTCGTTATCCATAGTCTTTATGACGGTCTTGGGATTGACTTTTCTCTCAGGAACAGTCTGAAACTTTTATTCTATTAGCCTATTTGCAATTTTGAACTTAAGAGAATTAAGAAACCCCGGTGCAGCTTCTTGGTGACATCTCCGACTTTTACTTCCTCTTGATACCTTAGAGGTTTTTGGCATTGTAGTAGAAGCACATAGCAAATATTTTGATGATTCTTTTAGATATATTTACGCACGGTACAGTTCTGACAGTCTTTGCTGGTTATGAGAATAGACGTGTGGCGTAATGGATAGTGAACCAGAATGAGAACTAGGAGAAACGTGTTCAAATTCCATTACATAGTTGTTGCATTCACTTACGGGCAAATACTACAGAGAAAGGTATGAATCCATCGCTTCTTCTCCAGCTATGTGTTAAACAATATATAGATCATATTTTTATTACATCCAAGCTCCCAAGAAAATTACTGTTAAATGGCCCATATAGATATACCGTTAGAGATAAATCAATAAATCAATCTTCCTGGTTCTAGTATTGTTCCATGCAGACAGATCGAGAATTCATCTGTAGACACTAATTCCTTATTTTATTTTTGCTTCAACAGACAAGAAAATGTACAAGACTTAACGACGTAATAAATGGGGTTTCTTAAAATTACATTGTAGTGTGGATAAGAATGATCTTGAACAGAAAACAATCCTCTTCTGTTAAGTTTTCCAAGACTCATAACAAACCTCCCCCCACCAAAAAAAAAAAAAACGAAAAGACAAAACAAAACAAAACAAAGAAACTATGATCTGGAATTGGAATGAAAGCAGTCATGTCGCCAAATCTGAATCCATCATGTGAATACCGATACTTACTACTTAGTCGTAATTGATCTAACGTCGAAAGTTTATTAGCCATTACACAACGCCGAAGTGCCCAATGCTTCAACAATATATGCTGATTTACTAAGCGTTTTTTAGATGTGGCAAAAGGCATAATTGTATGGAGCAATTAGTGAGAATTACTCAGTCGTAATTGTTCTAACAACTACATCACATAGAATTTGGTGGGGATTCCGGTTGAGAAACCACACAAAATAATAAATAACAAAAGCAGAGATAGAGATAGAAAATGTAAGTTATATTGAACAAAAATATACAAACTGGAACACAGATTAGTCAATTCAGGAATACTAGGAATCAATATATACAGTCTTGTAGTTAAGAAGTATGCCCGGGTAATGAGTCTATATCAACAACTCCAACATTATATGCATCAACTTACTGACCAACTAAACGGCTGTACAACTACACAACCCTTTACAACTACTACAATATTTAGTCGAGCTCCATACTTAAGGCGAAATGTGACACAAGGTCTTTTTTATGTGGGTCTTCCGGGCCATATAGCCCGGCCAAACATATCTGTCTATCGTTACTCAGTCGTGACTCTACACTTCGGTGGAACCACGACTGGGTTAGTGCTCTCTGCTCGGAAGCAGAGAGCGCCCTCTACCCGAAGGAAGAAAGCTGACAGTGACAAAGTAGCAGCTTTGCGACTACTACATTATTTAGTTGTCCCTCCCACTAAGGGCAATATGTGACACATGGTCAGTTATAAGTGGGTTTTCCGGGCTATATGGCCCGGCCAAAAAATACCTGTCTATTTTTGCCCAGTCGTGCTTCTACCCTTCGGCGGAACCACGACTGGGTTAGTGCTCTCTGCTCGGAAGCAGAGAGCGCCCTCTACCCGAAGACAGAGAGCTGACAGTGATAAATTAGCAGCTTTGTGACTACTACTCGCAGTTTTCTGTATAAGCAGGATTATATGCGCACATCTGCGAGTCCATTCTTGTATCCAAAAAAGGTGATCTCCAACAGAATTGACCGGTGCACCCATGTATATATGCGTATATAAATGTAACCAATATTTACAGAGGGCGATAGATAAATTGTTTAAATTAAGCAAAAGTGAAAATAATAATGACATCTCATTTAAACAGATATATTTACCAAAATTACGCAAAGATTTCTTGTAATACTAAGTAAATTTGATCAATAAAATCGGCATTGGTTTCGACCACGGCCTCTAGGTGACTACGGAATCTGCTCCCTCTCTTCTGGACGATCTCCTTGTTTACATTGGTAAATACTACCGTAATTCTTACGTTTAGTTCAACTTTGGTGCTTTCCACACATACTAATCAAGAAGTTACCGTCTGGGGAGTTAAGAAACCAGATATAAGGAACGATGTGGTCGCAGAAATTCTCTGACAGCCATGACTGGATTTTTCCGCATGTGTGGCATCATGCAGAGTTTTGACGCCAGACATTGGCTCTTCAACGAACCACCTTCTTAACCGAGGGTAGCATTACCTCTTCAAGGCACTTGATGTAGGCCTCTGTGTTGAGTTTAAGACCCCCACCAAAAAAATTTGTTTTTTTCCCTAATCATAACAATCAAAGTGAGTTTTCCGAGCAGGCGTAAATTCGTAATCACCATTAGACTCATCTGACTCCTCCGCACTGTCCTCCCTGACCAAAATACTCGTATATCTTCGTATTAGAGCTTCCATTGGGTGAGAATGCAATGCAGTACAGAATACCTTTTCGTAATTTCTTGCTGAGTGAATTGCTTCATGGTGTTCTTTTTCTAACAGACGGTGCTCAACTGACCCTACCATACTGTTTAGTCGACAAAATCAACAAAAAAACAACGCGCATGCGCGAAATATAAAAATATATAATGGCAACAGTTTACCCATAGCACATAGAATTAGTGCTTTACTAAGCGTAGCTTTGATGTGGCACAAGGTTGAAGAATAAGGATATATATATATATATATATGTGTGTTTGCTTATGTGTGCACGATCTTATAAAGTGAATCGTTCTTATATAATACATTGTGTGTATAAAATTGTTGTGCGTGATTGTTTGGTTAATAAAGGGTTGCATTATAAAAAGAACTAAGAATGAAAAATGAGGCATATGATATCTGTTATTTCTTTAATAAGATCCAGAAATATGAATTTAGATTTAAATCAATCGAGGAATGAATCAGTCTTCAGAGGTCGACCAACGTCAAATAAGCAGACTTTCGAAGCGGAAATCAGTTAATAACTAATGATGAAATATCCCCGACTGCATTACCTTGTCATTGTGGGTGTGTTTCGACACCTAAACGTCTACTTTGCAATTTTTTTTTTTTTGTTGTTTTTTTGTTAACATATATTCTATTACCAAGATTTAATTATATTCATTGTCAGGTAAAGGAGTTTTTGATATCTTGTCACGGAAATCTCCATTGCATAGCATTTCGGATTGATTTTCGATGAGCCTTCATATTAGAGAACACGGTTGCGTCTGTTGATGTGATGCTGGCTTTTGTCAAGATTAAAAATTGGCCTTAACATCAATTTGCAGGAATTTCTGTCTGGGGTAGTTATTAGAGCGTGATTTTCTCGCACACCCGCTCTGTTTTTGGTCGGTCCTAGTGACTTGCTAGAGACAAGACATATCTAGTGATGGGTGAAGACAGCTGGTTTGGCTTGTTTTTCAGCATATCTTATGGGTCAATGCTGAAACACGAGAGTAATTTTTTTTATAAAAAATCTATTGCTGGTAATTTTTTTAACTATGAAAATCTATTGCTGGTATTTTTACTATATTTTTTTAATACTTTCGTAGTGTTTTAACCCCAGGTTAGGGGTTAACTATTTACCTATAGCTGGAACTTTAACAGGCCCTACTAATCTCGATTAAGTTGGATCTAGGAATAACAGCAATTATGAAGGTCCCAGTGGTAGTTGATCGACATACTCAAGATAAACAGTGCTGGCCTGCGGATTAATGTCTTTTATAATCACATCGCCCCAAGGAAGGCATTTTATTGCCACTGTTTTGCAGGGGGTTACATAGGAGGAAAGTTATGAGAAAGAGTGACAGGTTATAGGGGTGTCAGTAAGTGGGTAAGAGAAAGATGAGAATAATGATGAGAGTGGAATGGACGGAGAAGAGAGCATGAGAGAGAGGATGCAGATTAGTGAGATAGGAGATGACTATTGACTTTAAATTTAAATTCTTGGAGATTGTAGCTGTCGGGGAAACAAGTAAATGGAAAGGAATTCCACAGGCAGGAAGAGCGAGAAAAGAAGCCGAGGAAGTAGAGTGGGACCTCGTTGCTAATCTTTTTCGAAAAATGTTACTGATAAGGTAAGTACCCTGAGAGTCAAAATTCGAATTCGGTTTTGCGATTTGTATCGATAATCAAAAAACGCGCACCTACATCTTTGTTTGATAATCTATAATAATTCCGCGCACAGGGACGTTGTTTGTGGAAACGTTAAAGTGGGCTTCTTCATTTGCGACTGAATAGTTTTGATCAGTAATCAGTGAAAATGTGACACCAAAATACAAAACAGCATTGGAATAGATGTTTTCCAGAAGTTAAACACAATATTAAGCAAAAGGAAAATTTCAGTAGAAAAGAATGATGCACAGCGGCATAATATCAGTTTTCCTATATGACAGTAAACAATTTCAACTATGTGCATGACATACATTTCCCTCCGTATTGTTTAACCCCGTGGTTTCACTGGGGGGGGTATCTTTAAGGGAGCAATTCGAAAATGAGTTATTAAAAGGGAAATTGTTTCTAGTGAGTCTTTGTGCGAGGTACGTACATGCTTAACTACGGATGCACTGTATATATATATATATATATATATATATATATATATATATATATATGTATGGTAAGCATAGATGGAATAAAATTCTGTTTTTAAGTTGGTTCTATGCCTTTGGCTCACATGAGCCATCTTCAGAGAGGTTACAAGGACGTTAACATAAAAATATCCACCATCAGCGACGATTTTACATATGTGTCTTTTCAGGAATAAACAATGAAGAATATAAGAACAAATAAAATAATAATCATAACGTTCCTTAACTTTCCCAGGACAAGAAAAACACTTCTATTCATTACAATATCCAGCGTTTATCCCTTGTTTACCACAGAGTGCCTCCACCCAAAAAATAGGAAACTTTAGATTTACTATATGATATAAAAAGTTACAAACATATAAAAAAAAATATTTTTTCTTTGTTTTAACTCCACATCTAACATTTTTCTCTGTTCTAAGCAAGTAATTTTATATCCCTTGCTTTTGTTTCAAATAACTGTGGTCCTGAACATGACGGTAAAAGCCTCTGATTGGGAGGTTGTGAGGAGCATGGCATCACCTCTTAATTGCTGTTATTTTCAAGTCCACCATGACTCGGAGTGGTAGCACCTGTTAGAGTCCCAGCTATGGGTAAATAGTTAACCCCCAAACTGGGGTTAAAAAGTATGAAACTATAGAAATAGACTTTTATAGAAATATATACATTCTTGAAGCTAAAAAATTACGAACAATACATTTTTTAAGATAAAATTATAACCATAATAGTGTTGAAAGAAAAAATTATTTTCAGCAAAACACTTTTGAATACAAAACTAGAAGACATTTTCAGTTTTCTAAAACTAAAACAAAAAAGAATAAAAACAAAAACATTCATTAAAATCTGGCTAAATCAACTATCTCACTATAATCGACCATTAAAAATACCTTAAAACCCCACCTTTTTGGCATTAAATAACCCACTAAGTTTGATATACAGTTAAACAAAACTCAAACTGAAATGACTGTAACAAAAATTCCAACAATTAAATAAACTGCACCAAACACCCTATTTTTGTGGGGCTCCTGTATTTAAGATTAGATTTCTGGTTCTTTCTGAGGTTCCTCATTCACTTTCATTTTCAATAGCCTCTTGCGTCTTAGTGACATTATCCCCTTGCTTGGGATGATCATATTTAACTGGTCTTGCTGACGATAATAAACTGCATTCAACATCAAGGCCTCTGATTGGGAGGTTGTGAGAAGCATTGAACCACTTCTTAATTACTGTTATTCCCAGGGTGGTAGCATCAGTTAGGGTTCCAGGTATGGGTAAATTGTTTATCCCCAAACTGGGGTCAAAACACTATGAAAGAATAAAAATAGATTTTTGTAGTAAAAATTTTAAGAATACATTTTTTAAGAAAAAATATATGACTAGCAATAAATTTTTGAAAGAAAATAAAATTTACCAGCGAGACTCTGACCAAAAATCGCTTTACAAAATTAGATAGAAGAAAGCTGATCTAAAAACTTATTTCTTACAAAGAATATATATTCGATGCATATAAATCTATTGTAACACCCTTGTCGGCATTAAATGACCCATTGAGGTTGATATGCCTTAAAACAAAACAAACCAAATCAATCAGATTTTAAAAAAAATATGCATGCCACTTTTATCGTCACTTTAAGTTATGCAATTCCATTAACACAGATAAACAGTTTACGGTGAAATAAATGAAACTTGCAAGATAAAAAGCGCTATTTTCTTTCATTTTGGCTCCCTCACTGGAATTGACAGTCTCATGGCACTGAAGCAGTCATGCTTTATGTCGCCGAAGGTGAGTTTTGAATTATCCGGCAAATATGTGACTATTAGGTCTACACGAATCTACTCAACACCGAATTTTGCACAATGCTAAAGGAAATATTAAATCAATAATCAATCACTATCACTCATTTCTAGTCAAATGTCACCTGAGAATATTTTTTTTCGAGTAAGCGTTTTATTTTGTGACAAGTATTTATATACAAAAGTATTGGTTTTTCAGAATTTTTGGTATAGCAGTGTTCATGTGGAACACAGAAAAGTCAAGCAAATTCATGGTGATATATTTCAAAAACGAAAGTGAGTAGGAGTTTTATATATATATATATATATATATATATATATACACTACTGACAATAATTATTAGGCCACCCCAGCTTTTTTTAAAAAGAAACGATGTATTTCGTATCATTTTTAGTATTTATTACCAGCTCGATAATTCTAAATGAAAATAGAATGGTTCTTTTGTTATTAATACTTTGCAAAATTTTGCAAGGCAAGGAAGCAAAGATGAACTCGTCCGAATCATCCTAAATTATCTTTATTCTTTCATTGATGAAACTGCAATATTGGTAATTATTAAATATTTATACATTCATTTGAAGCACATGTTATTGTGCAGTATTAACTAAAGAACCATTCTATTTTGATTTACAATTCTTCACTTGGCAACATATACTGAAAAATAGTATAAAATCCATAATTGTGGCCGAAAGTATATATATATATATATATATATATATATGTGTGTGTGTGTGTGTGTGTGTGTGTGTGTGTGTGTGTGTGATTAGTATTTAAATTATTTTGGATTGTGATGGATTTATGTGTTATATGTTTTAAATAACATTAGCACTCCTATACCAAAGTGTCTGTTTATCTGTCTGTATGTCCTTTATACAAATCCACAATTTTCATCCAATTCTCACCAACCTTCACACAAATATTCTTTAGGGTGAGTCTGAGCTCCTAGACCATGGCTTTCTACGTCTCCCTATCCCTGGTGGCTCTTAGCACGCCGTCTCCTGTTACACCACGTTCCATCATCCATCTGATTATGTCCTTCAAATATGTTATCCGCTACTTTCCCCTGTATTTTTATCCATTATCTGGCCTGTTATTATACGTTTCTACAATTCTTCTTTCCTGATTGCATGTCCCAGGAATTTCACCTGTCTCTTCCTGATGCTCACTGTTAATTTCCTTTTTTGTTTCCATCATTTCCAAAACCTCATCATTGCTCACATGCTCGATCCATGATATTCGCAGCATCCTTCTGTAGAACCTAATTTCAGTTGCTTCAAATTTTTCCTTCATCTTTGACGATATTGTCCAGCATTCACTGCCAAATTGAAAAACTGACATCACATAGCAATCCAGTACTTTCTTCTTTGATTCTAGCAAAATTGTCCTGTTTCTTAATACTTTACTCAACTTCTGTAATGCTTAGTGGATACTCATATTTGAGTCGACCGTCTATTCATTTTTGATGCATTATATTTATTTACATCTACTAATCTGAATAGTCATGAAATCGTAGCCCAGAGGTAGAAGGGGGCAGATTTTTGCGTGTCATATACAATGTAAACATACGCCAGTAGCTGAGAGTGTTTAATACATTACCGAATGAACGATGCTTAGATGCTTGAGTAACTACTGTCTTTTCAAAGTTTACCCTTCTTCCAGAGTGCTCAATCAGGGTGTGAGAGCGTAGTCATTATATATATATATATATATATATATATATATATATATATATATATCAGCATGCAGCGTGGGTATAGAAGAATCGAAAGGAGTATCCTGTACATACAAATCCTTTGTACAATAAAGACGGAAGCTGATGATGGTTCGCCTAAAATAGGCCTATACACCCGATTTACCATGAAATAACGTGCCTTAATTTTTCTTATATATATATATATATATATAATTAGATATTGGCATTTGATAAGATGTAAAAATATTTTCCTGGTTAAGACGATAAACTACATTCATCATTAGGACATCTGATCCAGAGATGGAAGATTTTGAGGAGCTTGAAAGGGGGTCTTAATTACTGCTGTTAGCAGATTCATCCTGGGCCAGGATTGTAGTACATGTTAGGGTCCTTTCTATAGGAAAATAGTAACCCCACAACAATTCTCAACAGTACACTTTCATAAAATGAGCAATAACTGATTCTTATCATAGCAAAATGACGATCAATGCATCATTAAAAAATAGAAAAAATGCATTTTTATAGTAAAACTACCAACAATATATTTTATGATATGCAAACTAAAATGACTTTAACCTAAAAGTATAAAATCATGTGCAAAGTGGTTGAAAGCATATTATTACGTACAAAATATGTAGATTCAGACATTAAATAGCCCATAGAGGTGTTGATATGCCACTTAACTAAATCACCCAACCAGTCAACGTAAAAAAGAAAAACAGATGAATATCCAAAATTCATTTAGGAACTTTATAAATTCGAATATTCCTGGCGCCCATTTAAACTGAATTCTATTCCATATCTTTTAACCATTTTGTCCAAAGTTCGTATTTTCTTGATTACACATGAAAAATGTTCTTACACATCTCAGTGATATTTCCACTTTCACTTTCACTTTTACTTCATAATTTCTAATTACAGATTAGGAATATGGAAAACAGACTGTATCAGTTAAATTGTTGGTTAAATTGCCAAATATCAAATGCTCTCAAATTCCATTAGTAACTTTTCAATAAACTGCATGCAAATAACAGAATTCAGAGGAAGGTAGTAACATTTTAGAAAAAAAAAATGAAAAAAAAAATGCATTTTTGTAACACGAAATCGCAGAGCTGAAGATAATAATATTCATTACATTTTTATATTTAAATTGCAAGTCAGTAAATTACAAGAACTGTGTATATATAGGACACAACACCAAATATTTCGTTCACATGTCAATTTTTTATATATCGGTATTTCTTATTTAATACACAATTGAGTATATATATATATATATATATATATATATATATATATATATATATATATATATATATATATATATATATATATATATATACTATATACTACATAATTATATGATTATGTATTATATCATTAAATATATTTATTTATATATATATATATATATATATATATATATATATATATATAGTATATCGAGGCAGCAAGTAACTTTCTAAACATATTCTATTAAATATAAGAGACAATGAATGTCTATTATGTTTAATCATGAGCCGTTCTAAACGTCGTATTTTTGCTTTAATTTCAGTTGAAAATGAAGACAAAAATTCTCCAACATTTGGATAATTATTTATTGGTTTTCTTCAAAGCTTTCGGCTCACATGAGCCATCTTCAGAGAGATAGTTTAAACTGAAATATTATAAAATCCACCATCACCGACGATTTTATTTTGTGTTGACATAAAACTCCGCTTGGCAACGACAATAGTTACCAAAAATAATAAACGCAGTTCTTAAGTTTGCGATGCGGTTTTATGACGTCACACCGCGGGATAGCGCGAAATGATAAAAAACACCTCATAAAACCGCATCGCAAACTTAAGAACTGCGTTTATTATTTTTGGTAACTAATGCCGTTGCCAAGCGGAGTTTTATGTCAACTCAAAATAAAATCGTCGGTGATGGTAGATTTTATAATATTTCAGTTTAAACTACATCTCTGAAGATGGCTCATGTGAGCGGAAAGCTTTGAAGAAAACCAATAAATAATTATCCAAATGTTGGAGAATTTTTGTCTTTATTTTCAACTGAAATTAAAGCAAAAATACGACGTTTAGAACGGCTCATGATTAAACATCATAGACATTTATTGTCTCTTATATTTAATAGAATATATATATATATATATATATATATATATCACATAATTGATCTATTAATAAAATATAATGAAATATAATTGATCTGTTATTAAAATATAATATAATGAAATATGCTTATTCTATTGATAAAATATTAATGTTCATAACTTTTATATTTAAATTGCACTAAATTACAAAAACTGTAACTTCTATATGTAGGACACAATACGAAATTTCGTTCACATTTTAGTTTATTTATGTATAGATATTTCTTACAATAACTGCTAATTGGAGTTCAAGTCTTGGTTAAATCCATGATTTTGAATGGTTATTTTTTATTGATATGAATATACGTGCCTACTTTTTCTATTGTCATTCTCGCAACCCAACTGGAATTGCGTCTTCCTAAAGTTAAAGAATTTTTAATTATCTTTTTTTTAATTACCTATTTTTAATTACCTACTTTTTTACTTGAATCAAATGACCTAATGTATTTATTGAGAGAAAAATAGGATTAAAGATGAAAATGAGGTATGCGATATCTGCCTTAATGCTGAATTTGAATGGCGACCAATCTTTTGTTCTTCTAACGATATTCGTTGGAATCGAAAGACATATTTCGCACCGTACTACACAGATATCTTTAACTCTTCCGAAACAAAATTGTTTTGGTGTTTGAAATTTGGGAAGTGGATTGAACAGAGAAAATTTAAGAAGACCTCATAATCAGTGCTACACTGAATGGCAACGACGACGGCGGCCACAGCAGCAACGTTAGTCGCCTCAATAACAGCAACAGCAACAGCAGAGGTTAGGGTTAGCCTAAACCCTAACCCTAACCCTGCCGCCACAGCCGCATTCGACTCGTTCCCCGCGTTTCGCTCTACTCTGTCGTCAATACGAGTGCAAAAGCAGAATCCGGAGGGCGGTGAGACGAGAAGAAAGAGAGAACACGGTCGAGACCGTGCCCCGAACCCCCTTGCTGAATCCCCACCTGTGACCACCGGAACGACGTCAACAAATCAACCAGTGTAGCATGTATCAACCTCTCTGTGTTATTTGATTTCAGAATCTAAATATTTTGAATACAATTTTATGGCTTCAACTAAGTATATTTTGAAATGATAAGTTTTCATGGACCCTAAAAATAACCCTAACCCTAACCATAACCCTAACACTAATACTAACCCTAAAACCTAACCCTATCACTAACCCTAGCGCTAATCCTAACGCCTAACGTAACACTAACCCTAACTCCTAACCCTAACCCTAAACCTATCCCTAGCCTTAAAATTAACCCTAACACTAGCCCTATCACTAACCCTAATCCTAACCTTAAACTAACCTACTCTAAACCTAGCCCTAACCCTAACCCTAGCCCTAGCCTTAACCCTAACCCAAACCTCAACACTAAAGCTAGTACTAACACTAAACTTAACCCTAAGCTTAGACCTAGACGTAGCACTAGGTCTAGCCCTACATTAACCTTAGCCCTAACAATCGCCCTGGCACTCAAACTAACACTAGGCCTAAAACTAACCCTGACCCAAACACTAACCTTATACCTAACATTAAACCTAACCCTAACACTAACGCTAACTCTAACCCTAGACCTAACACTAAACTCAACCATAAATATCACCGACATCCTAGCCCTAAACCTAGCCTTAGCCCTAGGTTTATCCCTAACACTATCTTTAAATATAACCCTAACACTAACAATAGCCCTAACCCTAACAATAGACCTTAACAATAATCTTAATCGTAGCCTTAAACCTAATCTTGACCTAACTCTAAACATAAGCCTAGCCCTAACCCTAACCCTGACACTAACCCTAGACCTAGACGTAGCTCTAGCTCTAGCCCTACACTAAGCCTAGTCCTAACACTAGCCCTAGCACTCAACGTAACCTTAGGCCTAAAACTAACCCTGACCCAAAACTTAAACGGAAACTTAACACTAACACTAAGCCTAAGCCTAACCCTAGACCTACCCTAAACCTAACCCTAGACCTAAACCTGACCCTAATCCTAACACTAGCGCTAACCCTACTCCTAACCCTATCCCGAACCCTAAACCTGACACTATCCCTAAACCTAACCCTATCGCTAAACCTAACCATAACCATAACCCTAGCCCTAAAACTAGCCCTAGCACTAAACATAACCCAAGCCCTAACCTAACCATAACCCTAGCCCTAACACTAACGCTAACCCCAAACCTAAAGCTGAGCCTAGCCCTAACCCTAAACCTAGACCAAACTCTAACACTAAACCTAACCAAAACACTACACTAGCCCTAAAACTAACTCTACCACTAGCAATAAACCTCGCCCTAACCCAGTCCTAGCCCTAAACTTATCCCTAAACCTAACCTTAAACCTAACCCTAAATCTAACCCTAGCCCTGAACCTAAAAGTAAATTAAAACTAACCATAACTCTTACCTTAACTCTAGCCTTAACCCTAACCGTATCCCTAATCCTAAGCCTACTACTAAACTCTAGTCCTATCCATAACCCTAGCCCTAACCCTAACACTAACACTTACCCTACCCCTAGCGCTAACCCTAACCCTAACACTAGCCCTAAAACTAGCATTAATCCTAACCCCAACCCAAAACCTAACCCTAGCCCTAAACCTAACCCTAGCCTAAATCCAAGCCCTAGTCCTAACTTTAACCCTGCTCTGACCCTTTCCCTAACCATAACTTTAACTCTAAAACCAACCCTAACCCTAGCCCTAACCCAATCCCTAACCCTAACCTTAGCCTTAGCCCTAATCCTAGCCCTAACTCTAACAGTCACCCAAAACCTAACTCTTAACCTAACCCTAACCGTAACCCTAGCCCTAACACTAGCTCTAGCCCTAACCCTAACCCAAACCCTAACCCTAGACGTAGCCCTAACCCTAACACTAGCCCTAGCCCTAGCTCTAGTCCTAGCCCTAACCCTAAACCTAACATTAACCCTAGCCCCAACCCTAACCCTAACCCTGACCTAAAGCCTAACCCTAAACTTAACTTAAGCCATAACCCTAATCCTAATCCTAGCCCCAAACTTAACCATAGCTCTAGCTCTAACCCTCACCCTAACACTAGCACTAAACCTAACCCTAACTCTAAGTCTATCTTTAGTCCTAACCCTAAAACTAATCCTAGCGCTCGCCCTACTCTAAACCTGCCTAGTCCTAGCCTTAGCCCTAGCCCTACTCTAACCATAACCCAAACCCTAACCCTTACCCTAGCCCTAGCGCTAACTGTAACCTTAATTGCAGGGAGGCATTCTATTTGCTTACTGGAAAGCATTGTGCTTTCTTTCAGTGAAGTAAGGCCATGTGTTTCTTTGGGAGAGAAGCATTGTGCTTGCTTGCAGGGGAATCAAGCACAATTCTTCAGGAAGAATACTGTTTTCTTTGAGGGAAGAATTGTGTTTTCTTGGAAAGAAGCATTGCTTTTACTTGGAGGAAAACATTGTGTTTTCTTGGAGGGAAGCATTGCGTTTTCTTGCAGGAAAGCATTGTTTTTTTCTTGGAGGGATTCATTATGTTTTCTTGGAGAGAAGGATTGTTTTTCTTGGAGGAAAGCATTGTGTTTTCTTGGAAGGAAGTGTTCTTTTTTCTTGGAGGGAAGCCTTGTGTTTTCTCTGAGAGAAGCATTGTGTTTTCTCAGAGGGAAGCATTGTTTTTCTTGAATGGATTCGTTGTGTTTTCTCGGAGAGTAAGGTTGTTTTTCTTGGAGGGATGAATTGTTTTTCTTGGGGGAAAGCATTGTATTTTCCTGGAGGAAAGCATTGTGTTTTCTTGGAAGGAAGCATTGTCTTTTCTTAGAGGGATGCATCGTGTTTTCTTGGAAGAAAGCATTGTTTTTCTTGGAGGGAGTCATTGTGTTTTCTTGGAGGGAAACATTGTTTTTTTTTTTGCAGGGAAGCATTGTTTTCCTTGGAAGGAAGCATTGTTTTTTTCTTGGAAGGAAGCATTGTTTGTCTTGGAAGGAAGCATTGTTTTCTTGGAGGGAAGCATTGTTTTCTTTTCATTTGATATTTGCAAAACATTCTGAAGACAAAGGCAGAAAAAATAAGGAAAAGTGTTCCGAAGTGACATGATATATCAAGTTATATCAGTGATCCTATATGGCATTGAGTACTGGAAATTTTTCATACATATAAGGAAGAGACTTTAGGCAACAGAAATGTGATTCTCCAGAAAAATATTGAGAATCCCATGAATTTGTGAGACAATGAGGAAGTTTTTGAATAACGGGAAACAAAATGGATTCTTATAGATTTAACCAGAAAGATATAGTTGACATTTCTGGTGCGTATAATAAATAAGGAGGGCTTAGAGAATTTGACACTCACAGGATATAGTGAAATCAAGAGTGAATAAAGGGAAACAACGAGTGTAAAAGACAGAGAGTGAAATGGAAAGTTAAAGATAAAGAATGTTATGAGGAACAAACTATAAGAAATGGTGGAGAGTCATGTTCACCCACGTCTTGAAAGGATATGGCATCTTTTTTATGTTGGCGAAAGGAGAAGAACATTTTATTACACATGACTGCATACAAGTTATTCTTCATCTTATGTACAGGTATTATTTATTAAAGCGACAAGGAAATTCTTTTTATAATATAAGGGTTTGTGTGCGTATTCGAGGAATATTTCAATATCAATACAGAATATTATTTAGAGTCGTAAGTTTACCACATGTAATACAGTCATAATAGTAGTTGGGTTTCAGACATGATAACCCATATCTCTTCAGATTATTTTAAATTTAAAAAAATCCTTCTCTTATGCTGGTTGCTATCCAAGAGTAGAGAACTCATTCTTCTCTGCGCTTTTAGACTTATCTGAGAGAAAAAAGATGTAGTGATTAGGGATTAGAACTTTTTTTTAACTCGTTTCACACCAAACAAAGCGATAATGCAACTAATACTACATGTGTTACTGAGAGTATAAGAGAATAGGAAGACTTTACTCCGGAGAAAGAACAATAAAAAAAAACAAGTATCAGGTTAAGAGAACATGGCGACTGACGTTGAAATTAAATTAGAGATTGTAGGTGGGAGGGAAGAGAAAATCAGAATAGAATTCAACAAGCGAGAAAAAAATTCTAGAATATAACTTACTGCTAGTTATATAAACAGCAAAATGATGCTACCTAATTTCCAATCTAATAGCACGCTTAAATTCAGTTTGAGGTAAAAAGAAGAGTGATCCTTAGAACTACTGCATTAAAAATATTGATATAAAGAACAAAAGGAAGCCACGTCACGGCGGGCGAAAAGTGACTGAAGCCATGGTACTAGGTCCGATAGCGTTACAGACTTTTGGCTAGATTTTGCCGTAAATCTTGTGATATATAGCCGGAACACCAGTTGTAGAGCGAAGGCCCTGGAAGTCATGCCAGTAATCGTCATCGGCGGCCGCAGTCTGAAAAATAAAAGGTACGTGAATGATACAGTGCTGATAGCAGACACGGAAATGAAAGTACACGACCTCCTACTGAATCTAGCTGAAGAATGCGTAAAGAAAGAACTACAAATAAACTACTTGAAAGCCGAATGCCTGATCATCATCAAAAAGCGGATCCCAAAATGCCAACTACAGATGAGGAATGCAAAAATCAAGCAGATACAGCAATTTAAATACCTGGGGTGTATTCTAACAGAAAACGGAAACTGGGACACTGAGATCCGAGGGCAAATTGGCATTGCCAAGGATGCATTCCAAAAGCTGAGTAGAGCACTTCTTTTTCTTCTATGTGTCCTGTTCCTTCAGGACGTAGGCGATCCTGACTTTTCTCATCTCCCTATCCCTTAGCACACCTTCTCCTGTTACACCATGTAACCCTCGTTCCATCATCCACCTGATTAGGTCCTTCAAATATGTTATCCGCTGCGTTTCTCTGTCTGTTTTTCCATCTATCTGGCCTGTTAGTATCAGGTTCTCCAAGCCCTCATTCCTCATTGCATGTCCCAGGAACTTCAGCTGTTTCTTCCGGATGCACAGTATTAATTTTCTTTTCGTTTTCATAATTTCCAAAATCTCATCTTTGCTCACATGCTCGATCCATGATATTCGCAGTATCCTTCTGTAGAACCACATTTCAGTTGCTTCGAGTTATTAGAGCACCAAGAGAGAGAGAAATTTCACTAGAAACGAAGAAGCGTGTACTAGATTGATATATGCTATCTGTTCTTTAATATGGCAGTGAATGCTGGACATTCTCACCAAAGATGAAGGAAAAACTTGAAACAACAGAAATGTGGTTCTAGAGAAGGATGCTGTGGAAATCATGGACTAAGCATGTAAGCAATGATGAGGTTTTAGAAAGGATGCAAACGAAATGAAAATTAATAATGAGCATCAGGAAAAGACAGCTAAAGATCCTGGGAAATGTGATGAGGAAAAAGGGGTTGATGAATCTGATACTCACAGGTCAGATAGCGGAAAAGAGAGACAAGGGAAACTTGATGAGCCTGAGCAAGTGGATGACATAGCAGGGCTTAAGAGGGGTAACAGGATAAGGGGTAACTTGTTAAGAGCCACCAGAGATAAGGAAACGCAGAAGGACATGACCGCCTAGCTTCTGAAGGAAAATAGCACAGAAAAGTAAAATCTGTAAATCTGTAAGATGGTTTCTGACGAGAAAAATTGTGCTGCAAAAGAATTCCAGCGAGACATCAAGATGCACCAATGTCCTTGTGTCAGCCCTGGCTGCCGAGTAGAGAATCATATGACTCCACACTTTTACCTTTTTCGCAGGCCTTGGAACGAGTTGTAATAAACGTGGCTATATAAACAACCTCCCCGACGAGCGGGATGGTAGTCTCTCATACTGGGATGTGCATACCAGAGACTAACCATGTGTGACTGACGAAATATGTAATGTAATGAAATACTTTCCACCTTATTACAAAGTGTCGGATTCATGCCTTTCTCAAAGACATTTGTGCGAAATCGGACTCAACATCTCAGAAGTTACCACACCTGCACATCGAGCCTTTAAAAAATAGAGCGCTTGGAAATTCAACATACATCTGTAGCCGTGGGGAGCTGGTTAATTGTATTGGGTTCAGCCTCGTGTCAGACTTAACCAAACTCCCTAAAGCTTACGAGTTTTATCCAGAATTATCATCAGAAGAATTATCAGAAGATTTCCATCAGGCGGTTGGTTGTCGGCAGATGTGAATTTGTGGAATAGGGTAATAATAAAATTATCCATTTTAATGTTAATTTGTGTGGAATGGAGGGTAATAATAAAATTATCCATTTTAATGTTAATTTGTGTGGAATAGGGAGTAATAATAAAATTATCCATTTTAATGTTAATTTGTGTGGAATGGAGGTAATAATAAAATTATCCATTTTAATGTTAATTCGTGTGGAATAGGGTAATAATAAAATTATCCATTTTAATGTTAATTTGTGTGGAATAGGGTAATAATAAAATTATCCATTTTAATGTTAATTCGTGTGGAATAGGTAATAATAAAATTATCCATTTTAATGTTAATTTGTGTGGAATAGGGTAATAATAAAATTATCCATTTTAATGTTAATTTGTGTGGAATAGGGTAATAATAAAATTATCCATTTTAATGTTAATTTGTGTGGAATAGGGTAATAATAAAATTATCCATTTTAATGTTAATTTGTGTGGAATAGGGTAATAATAAAATTATCCATTTTAATGTTAATTCGTGTGGAATAGGGTAATAATAAAATTATCCATTTTAATGTTAATTTGTGTGGAATAGGGTAATAATAAAATTATCCATTTTAATGTTAATTTGTGTGGAATAGGGTAATAATAAAATTATCCATTTTAATGTTAATTTGTGTGGAATAGGGTAATAATAAAATTATCCATTTTAATGTTAATTTGTGTGGAATAGGGTAATAATAAAATTATTCATTTTAATGTTAAAATAGAAATGTTTAAAAGGAAATGATAAACAAGAATTCATAAAAATTAAAGTTCAATGAGAAAGTTAAAGGTATCAAGATTTGTACAAGATTCTTTAGTAATAATTAGTTGAAAGTGTATATACTTAAGTACGTATGTATGTGTTTGTTTGGTAGGAATGTCCTTGGATAGAGAAGAAGAAGTAAAAGGAATCAGCATACGAGAAGAAAAGGGGAAGAGCGCAAATGTCCGAGTTGGCTTGAAGATTCTCTCGTTACATTTTAGCGGTGTCTCTCGCTGCTCCCATCTGAGTCTGACTGATTGACGCTGACCGGGGCCTTTTATATAGTCCTTTTGAATTTTGCACTTAATCGCTTAGGCCCTCTTGTCTTGCAAGTCGCTTCCATTGGTCAGAAAATCAATTTAACACCTACTTGCGAAATCTGGTTTCGACTTTTTCTTTAAGCAAATGGTCAATCCTTTTTCTATTTGGGAAAAATCAGGATTCACACATCATCGTGAATTTTTGTAAAAGTGAAGAAGGTTGATTTTAATTCTTAATTTTCTATCCCACAAATCTATTTCCTTACACATATTTACGGATAGTGAAGAATAATTTATAAATTAAGTGTTATAATTGATTAGCAAAATTAACTAATCAGGGAACCGGACAACAAAAACATTATTCCATTATATGAAGCAACCTACCACAAATTTAAAGCCAAACAGAAAGAGTTGTAACTTTAGCGTTATTTACAGTTTATTCGTTTGTTTTTCTATGGTGGATCAGCTGGTACCGACAATCGTCACTCCGATAATTTTTTGAGAGATCAACAACAAGATTATAATAATAAGACAATATTAAAAATAACAATAAAATAATACTAAAACAATCACAACAGAAACAATAAATTAAAATAAAACACTAATAAAAACAATAAAATAATAAAAAAGAAATAAAAATAAAATATTAAACCAAAAATAGCAACAAAAAAAATTAAGAATAAAACAATAATTAAAACAGCAATAATATATAATAAAACAATAACAATAAAATAATTACAAAACCATAACAATAATAATAATATATTACTAAATTCAAAACTGACAACAATAACAAAAGCAATAATACAACATTAAAATAATAATAATGATACAAATATTACTAAAACAATAATAACAGTAATAAAATAAAAAACAATAACAACAACACCAATAATAATAATAATATTGCAATGGAGGAACGAGAACAGCTCCCAAAATTACAACCAACAAAGCATAACCTCCGAACTATTAAGCTCTACAATGCAGCACTCAAATTAATTTTGGATGAAGAAGACACTCATACAAATCTCAATGAAGCAATATATGCATCAGCAATAGCAGCAACAAAAAAATTGAACATCAAATTAAAAACAAGGCAGTCTCGCAGACATGAAGATCCACCTTGGAAAATAAAAATAAAAAAAAGAAATCGAACAACTTAGAAGTGAACTATCAGTACTGGATGAACTGAGTAGAGGAATAAATGTAAGAACTATGAAAAGCAGAAGAGTCGAAAGGAAATACAACATTAGAAATGAAATTGAAGTCCTATCAACTAAGGAAAAATAAAGCAAAAAATACAACTGAAGGCTCAAAGAATAAGACGCTATGAGAAAAGATCAAAATTTTACAGACAAAACAAGATTTTTCAAACCGATGCAAAGAGATTTTACAGGGAAATAGGTAAAAAAAGAATTGAAGTGACAGTCCCCCCACCAGAATGGAAGAAGTTACACAGTTCTGGGAAAACATATGGGCTTGGCCTAAATAACATAACAAAGAAGTAGATTGGATTGCACAAGAAAGAGAACGAATAAAAAATAAACCAGAACAGACTTGGGCTGGAATTACAGAAGAGGATGTTAAATTTGCACTAAAAAAGCACACAATTGGAAATTCCCAGGTATAGATAAAATTCCTAACTTTTGGCTATATTATTTAAATACAGCACATAAAAAACTAGCCAAAAAACTTCAAGAAATGGTTGACAATCCCACTAAAATTCCTGCATGGATGACCAAAGGAATTACATTTCTTCTACCCAAGAATGGTGACACAAAGAACCTGAAAAACTACAGACCAATTACATGCCTTCTGACTTCATATAAACTATTAACATCTATTTTAACAAAACAGACATATTTATTCTTAGAAAGAAATGAGATGATACCGCTTGAACAAAAAGGGTGCTGTTATGGATGTAAAGACCAATTGCTTATTAACAAAATGATCCTGGAAAACTGCTATAGTACAAAGAAAAATCTTAGTACTGCCTGGATAGATTATCGTAGGGCATTCGATAGTGTGCCACATTCCTGGATTTGAAAGACTTTAAATATATACAAGATATCGCCCGTCATCATCAATTTCATCAAACAGTGCATGTCTATATGGAAAACAACTCTTTACCGCAATCATATAAATGGAACCTATAAGTCTGATGAAATAAACACAAAAGAGGTATATTTCAAGGTGATTCTTTATCTCCATTACTATTCTGCATATCATTAATAGCACTAACCAGTCAACTTAATAAGACGGAATGGGGTTATAAAATAGGCCAAAAGAAAATAAGCCATCTATTTTACATGGATGACTTAAAGTTATATGCTAAGAATGATAATGAGCTGGAAGGTCTTCTGCAAACTGTAAAATGCTTCACCGAAGACATTGGAATGAAATTCAATTTGAATAAATGTGCTAAAGCTACAGTTTTACGTGGATCAATACAAGAAACATCCTCAATTAGCTTAGACCCTGCTGTAACAATAAAAGAATTGAAACCAGAAGAAGCTTATAAATACCTAGGTGTAAATGAGAGCGAAAACATTCACCATAAAAAAATGAAAGAAATAGTGCGTAAAGAGTACTATAGAAGGCTACGAATGATATTAAAAACTGAATTAAATTCACAGAACAGAGTTATGGCCATTAATAGCCTTGCAATCCCAGTTGTCCAATATAGCTTTAACATCTTAAACTGGACTCTAAACGATATCAGGCGAATGGATGCTAAAACAAGAAAGCTTCTTTCTAAGCATAAGATGCATCATCCAAAGGCTGATGTAGACCGTCTATACATACCCCGTAAAGAAGGTAGAAGAGGTCTTATTCAGCTGGAATTGTCATACAAGACAACAACTATTGGCTTACTAACATACATAGAAACAACAAAGGATTGGATGATACAATTAGTAAGGCAACGTGAAGAAAAAAAGAAAAAATATTCAATAATAAAAGAAGGCAGTAAATACAAACAAGATTTACAGTTAGTAGATTCTGTAGAAAAGCAAAACAGAAGCCAAGAACCAACTATTGCGGCAAAAAATATGAAAATGAAAGCCAAAGATAAAGTTCTTGAACAGATGAAACAGCGCTGGCAAGACAAACCTCTGCATGGCCAATATCCAGAACGTGCCAATAAATCCAATGTTGACAATGTTAATACTCATCGATGGTTACGTGCATCTGGATTAAAGTCTGAAACTGAAGGCTTTATTCTTGCAGCACAAGACCAAAATCTTTTCACTAGAAACTTTCAGGCAAATATTATGCATAATAATATGGATCCAAAATGCAGGTTTTGTGATAAACACCAAGAAACAATAGACCACCTAATCTCAGGCTGTTCTGAGCTTGCCCAAATGAATATAAAAATCGCCACGATAGAGTTTGGCAATATTTACATTGGACAATGTGCAAACATTATGGAAAATCTGTAAACAAACACTGGTATGAACATCACCCAGCACCGGTTACAGAAATACAAGATGTAACCATTCTATGGGATTACACCGTCTACACAGACAGAAAAATTGAAGCAAATAGACCAGACATTATTGTTAAAAACCAGAAATTGTCTATTAATTGAAATGGCTTGTCCAGCGGGTTGTAACATAGCAACCAAGGAATTTAAAAAACTGTCAAAATATAAAGACCTGGAAATTGAAATAGAAAAAAATGTGGAAATTGAAAACAAGAGTTGTGCCAGTGATAGTAGGTGCACTTGAAATGATAAAAAATGGAACAAAACAACACATTGAAGGAATCCCTGGAAACCCCAGCTTAAGAGATATATAAAAAAATTATCTATGTAACGCTAGAGATGATAGGGAAGATAGAAAAACATGAAATGGGGCCATAACAACACGCCACAACCTGCCTTAGGTCTCTCCGCAGACTTGGTTGGTAGTGAGACCAAAGCAGATATCGAAATATGATGAAAAATGACACAATAATAATAATAATAATAATAATAATAATAATAATAATAAAAGCAGAAATCGAAATATGATGAAAAATGACATAATAATAATATAATAAAATTATACAAAATTTACGGGAAGGAATGTGTGAGAAACTGGTACAAACATCCCCCAGATCCGGTTAGGGCGAGAGTATCTGTAATAATTTGATGATTTACATTATTCGTCCTCATCTTTCCTGATATGTTTACGACGTTTCGGCCATAAATACAACCCCGTCTCAGAAGTACAGACACATTTGATGGGACTTTATAATATACACAGACAGAACAATTAAAGTTAATAGCCCAAACATCGTGATCAAAACCATAAAACAGAATGTGCTTAATTTTTGACATAGTAGTTCTTGCAGATTATAATGTATCTTTGAAAAGCTTTTTAAAAATTATCAAAATACAAATAACTTGAATGAAAATATAAAAAAGTGACACGTGATGACATGAATAATCCCGGTAGTAGTTGAAACCCTCAGATTGATAGGAAAATTGAAAGGATTTCTGGTAGCTCATGCCTTAAAGATATACAAAAAAAATGTACTCATATGCAGCCTTTGAGATTTCACTCGCCCGATCGACTCAGTCGATTAAAAAACTTAATTGTACGATTAAAGTTTATACTTTTACTCGACCGCGGTCAATTAAAAATCTCGCAATAGAAAAAGGAAATCTGAATCCTTTTACAACCCAAAAGTATGCCATTGAAGATTGACAAGTTACTTAGAATTACACTACAATGACATTGTTGAACTCTTGGCTTTTTTCATCCCGGTCAGTGTAGACATTTGTTTAATTAACGCTTCCAGGGTGGAGCTAAAATATCTCTGTCGCCCAGATTAATGACGTTCACAGAATTTTAGAAATTAATTTGGAAAAATATTATCCTATATTTCCTCCCCGCTTATGCAAAGTAAAAATGAACATTTTAAAGAAAGGAAAAAAATACGCATATTTCTTTCAGCCACGCACTAAAAAGCAAATTATACAAGTAAATTTTTATAGAGAAAAATCAGATTTATTTTTTATCATCTATGAGATGGAAGTTGTCAAACCGAAGAAAAAATCTACGATTTCAAGTACCGTTTTTTAACGTGTATAGACAACTAGTAAGATTTTCTTTTTAGTTTTTGTCCAGCCTATTTGATTAAATTCTCCTGTCTGTGAAGATTGTTTAATCCCACAGAATTTTCTGCGACAAAATTTGACTTGCAACCATTCAATTTTCTTTCAGTCTACGGTTTCGCTTTAACTAGAAACAACTAGTGCTTTTTAGTCTTTCGTGCCAACGTCCAAAGAGTCTGAGTTCCAGGACCATGGATTAGTTTTAAATCTTTCATTACACCTGAGCAATGCCTGGCTATACTGCTAGTAATAATAATAATTTTAAAAAACTCTATATAGAGAAATCACTATTGATCTAGGTCAACATATATTTATTTCTATGTTTGTATGTAACCACCAATTCACTTGTTTTGTTTCGTAAATTTCAGTTCTTTAAATGTTTTAAGATAACTTGCTTTTCTAAAAGACATAAATTACATCTATTTCCTTTTTCTTTTATAAGATTTGGTTTCCCCGATGATATCCCAAGTGATTCCTAGATTTTTATTTTGTTTTTTAATTTCCATAAATATTTTGAGAGGACAGTGCTGTTACTGCATATAATATTGCTTAATGTAATTTGATGACGGTAGTAACGGGATTTCCATTGGTTCTCAGTTGAAACAAAATAGAATTTAACATCACCCATCACAATAGAAGTTAGTTCTGTTAATTATACTTTCGGTCATGTGCGTTGTGGTGCAGTGGATATCGACTCGGAACGAAAAATCGGCGAGCCGAGTTTGAATTCTTTGTATTCGCTTACGCGCAAATACCCTTGGGAAAGGTATTAATCCGTCTCTTCCCACCAGTTATGGGTTAAATAACAGGACAGATTGGGTTCTATAGCCTTGGTCGGCAACCAGTCTAACGCAGAAAGCAATGGCAACCTACTGCGGGATAATCTTCTGCCCAGTCAGTCATGTCTCGAAAGAGACATGATCGCTCAAGCGTGTATCACGTATGGCACTTAACTGACTGACTGAATATAATAATTGAACATATGATTAAGGCCTCTACTGGGCATAAAGTGGGGGATCAGTTTTATATTGTCATGAAGTAATAAACTGATCCCCCACTTATTACTATATAATAATATAATACATATCTTCCCCTTTCAGCTATGAGTCAAATAACAGGACAGATTGGGTTCTATAGCCTTGGTCGGCAATCAGTCTACCGCAGAAAGCAATGGCAACCTACTGCGGGATAATCTTCTGCTCAGTCAATCATGTCTCGAAAGAGACATGATAGCCCAAGCGTGTATCACATATGGCACTTAACTGACTGGCTGTTTAGTGTCTTTTTTTGTTTTGTTTTTTGGCAGTTACATTTATTTTTAATAGAGTTTCCATTATTTTGCAGGTTGAACATGTGTTTCTATATATCATATTGTTATGTTGCGACATATATTTATCTTTGTTTTTAAAGCAAATATCTTCTTATTGTTATTCTATGTGCCCTGTTCTTTCGTGCGTAGGTGATCATGGCTTTCCACATCTCCCTATCCCTAGTGGCTCTTAGCACGCTTTCTCCTGTTACACCACACAACTCTCGTTCCGTCATCCACCTGATCAGGTCCTTCAAATATGTTATCCGCTGCTTTCCCTTGACCATATTTCCCTCTATCTGGCCTGTTAATATCAGGCTCTCCAAGCCATCCTTCCTTGATGCTTGTTTCAGGAACTTTAGCTGACTTTTCCTGATGCTAAGTATTAATTTTCTTTTCGTTTCCATCCTTTCCAAAATCCCATCATTGTTCACATGCTCCATCCATGATATCCACAGCATCCTTCTGTAGAGCCACATTTCAGTTGCTTTAAGTTTTTCTTTCATCTTTGATGATATCTTCCAACATTCACTGCGATACTAAAAAACCAACATCACATAGCAATCCAGTACTCTCCTGTTTGTTTCTAGCGAAAATGTCCTGTTTCTTAATACTTTACTCAACTTCTGGAATGCTTCTTTCGCCATGCCGATTTGCCTTCGGATTTCTGTGTCATACTTTCCGTTTTCTGTTAGAACACTTCCCATGTATTTAAATTTCTGTACCTGCTTGATTTTAGTATCGCCCCACCTGTATTTGGCATTTTGGGCTGCCCTTTTTGCTGATGATCATGCATTTGGTTTTCTTGCAGTTTATTTGTAGTCCTTTCTTGTCACTCTCTTCAGCTACCTTCTGTAGCTAACCTAAATACGACTTTTGTTAAAAATATTTTTAGTGTAGAGGAATTTTTTAAGTGCTTATGAATTAAATTTAGGAAAATTCTTCCAATGTTTGTTTGAACATTATGACTAAAAGCTGGTCTAAATCATATGTTACCTTTAACGTAATTCGGTTTATTTTTACATTCTTTGTTTTTTGAGTGGGGAGGGTTCAAAGTATTCGAAGCCGACATTATGATTACTTTTTTTAATGTCTATATATAATTGTATTATCATTACATATTTTCTTATTGTTTGAATTAGCAGATAATCGAAACTGAACCGATTTGAATAAGTTGTCTAGAATTATATACTAGTGGTTAGATTCTTTGCATGAATCTTTAGTATGTGGTTTATACTGACCATTATTCATGTCCAAGATTATGTTGAGGAAGTTGATCACTTTGGCGCAATTGATGGTGGCAATATTTAGTTTGTGATCTTTAATAAAAATTATGTCCTTTCTTAGTCGACTTATTTGCCTTGAAGCTACTTTGCAGGGGATGTTTATTCCTCGTCTCTATACAGTCCGGTGATTCTGATATCAAAGACGAACCTTAGTCTTGATAGTAGTAGTATTCTAATAAATTCACATCGCTGAGTCATACGCACCAATAGTAAGGCAGAAATCTGGGTTATTTCTTTTAGTCGACAAACAACCGCCATGAAATAATAAAGGTTTTTGTGTCTGTTTTATTATGTTTATGTCTTGGCCGTTAATTAGGCAGTATTTTTGCTAAATTAAAAGCAAATGTTGTTCAGTGATGGATGGTTAAAAGTCACAACTATCAAATAACTAGCATTATAGCCCGGCGTTACTCGGGTGTAATGAAATCTTTAAAACTAATCCATAGTCCTAGAGCTCAGACTCTTTGGACGTCGGCAGAAAAGACTTAAAATCAATAGTTGTTTCCAGTTAAAGCGAAACCGTAGACTGAAAGAAAAATGAATGGATATAAGTCAAATTTTGAAGTTTGTTGAGAATTGGATAAAAATATGTGTATTTGTACAAAGGACATACAGACAGAAACATACATACAAAGATCTTGCCTTATATATATATATATATATATATATATTATCGATTTTCTGCACTATTGTAAGAACTGCAACCTTGAAACTTCTGAATATCGTTTCTTATGTCTTTATCAAATTTGATTAAAATCAGACCACTCCTTTTATAACCCGATTTTTTCGATTATCGATTTTCGATATTTATTGGGGGTACCTCGACACAAAACCTAGCTAAGAACACTCGCAGACATTTATTGTACAACTGTGTAAATTTTTAAGAAAAAAAAAGTTCGTAAATGTTTATTAGATCAGGAATTAAAAAAAATTATGTGGCAAAACTAGTTCAAGAAAATATTAGGTGTTTTTACAAATTTTATTATTTTCTTTATGCAACAAGTTTTTGTCCTTTCTAACAATTTCACTTGTTAACTCGATACTCAGATTCAAGTAGATTCTACTCAAATCAGAGTGTCCAATAATAACGATATTTAAAGTTATAAAAACATGTCAGATTACGAAAAAGAAAAACAATTCTAAAATCTCTTTATTTACGTTTCAATACAAAATCAGGAGATCTTAAGTTTTTCTAAAAGGTTATTAGTGGGTTCTTTATAGCCGTGTTGCTCAGAGCGAATCAGATTAAACGATAGCTATCTTTATCCAAGAGGTAACACAGGTTCAAATCCTACCAGATATCGTAAGTTTCTCTTTAATAAGATTTCTCGAACATTTAGGCCGGTAGATGAAAATAAATACACTAAATTTAGCGTGTACTCAAGCCCTAGCATTCATTAAAACTAACGTTGAAAGGCATAAAAATACATACTTTTATATGAACCCTGTCGTTGTTCAAAAAGTATGTGATTATAGTAGTTTATTTATTAGAAATTATTTGCAGATATAATTTGATTATATTTGTGAAGCCTAGGGTAGAATCATCCACACGTTTTGGAAGAAACAAATGCAAAGAACTGATGCACATGGATGTCGAAACCACCGTCCTGAAGTTTTGAATTCAGTTTTCTTTTTCCTAGATTGGTTGCCAGCCAAGGCTATATAGTTCAGTCTGTCCTGCAATTCACTTATAACTGGCATAATGGATAGTGACTCGGAATCGAATATCCGATTTCGAATTCCAATCGAGTTTGTTCTATTCAATGACGCACAAATATTCTGGAAAAGGTATGAATCCATTACTCCGACTACTACACTTAATATTACGACTGCATCTACTAATAATAATGTTTCTCCTGCATTATCCAATATAATTTCGTCATGCTGTACAATTTGTTCATAATTTAGTTAGGTACAATGCCAAATACAGGTCGGGGATACCAGAATCAAGCAGGTACAAAAATTTAAATACCTGGGAAGCGTTATAACAGAAGACGGAAAGTGCGACACAGACATCCGAACGCGAATTGGCATGGCGAAGGAAGCATTCCAGAAGTTGAGTAAAGTACTAAAAAAACAGGACAATTTCGCTAGAAACAAAGAAGAGAGTACTTGATTGCTACGTGCTGTCCGTCCTTCAATATGGCAGTGAATGCTGGACAATATCATCAAAGATGAAGAAAAAACTTGAAGCAACTGAAATGTGGTTCTACAGAAGGATGCTGCGAATATAATGGATCGATCATGTGAACAATGATGAGGTCTTGGAAATGATGGAAACAAAGAGGAAATTAATACTGAGCATCACGAAGAGACAGCTGAAGTTCCTAGGACACGCAATGAGGAAGGAGAGCTTGGAGAATCTGATACTAATAGAGGGAAAACGAGACAGGGGAAAGCAACGGATAACATATTTGATGGACCTAATCAGGTGGATGTCGGAACGAGGATTGCATGGTGTAACAGAAGGCATGCTCAGAGCCACCCGGGATAGGAAAACGTGGAAGGCTATGATCGCTTACGTCCTGAAGGTACAAGGCACATTGACGAAAAAGATGTGAATAAAATTCGTCACAATCTAAAATAGTATAAAGCAAAATAAAACCAGAAGCGTTTAGTCTGATACTTGTAAAATGCGTTCTCTTCGTTAATGGAATTATGATCTCCTGTCAAGATGCACGTTCTTTTCTCAGCCATTTTGTTCCTTAGTTCAAAAATGGACACTCTGTAATCATTTTAATCGTGAATCAATCATGAAGTTCCGACAAAGCACAGCTTATATGACTACTTTGGGGAGTAAATATTTTACAGAACACATTGGTGTTGCCGGGTGGAATTCTGTGATTGCGTGAGGTTCACACTTAATACTTTCTCTAAGAAATGGCAAAGACGCTGATTCGCATTTCGAAATGGTTTATAGAGCCACGGATGCGACAGAACTGTTTGTTTGTTTTTTTTCGGATACAGTGATTTTCAGTAGCGACTGGTTACATTCCTCTCCTCGTGTTCTCAAGTTTATTCAACTCCTCCCCTAGTTTGAATTGTCCTATAATATTTTTACCAATATCTTTCTGCAATAGTAGATATAATTTGTTTGAATATGGAAAAATTCAGATCTTAAGTTTCGCTGAAATGTAATTATTGGGTTCTTTGTAGATGAGTTGCTCAGAGGGAGTCAGATTGAACGATATCTATCTTTGTCCAAGGGGGAACGCAGGTTCGAATCCTATCAGATATCATAAAAAAAATTAAAAATTACCAAAAATACCTATCTATAGAAAAATGACCAACAAAATTTTCCAGGTTATATTAATGAATCTGGCAGTGGTAGTGGGCGGGGGTCTGACAAATATGAATCGTGGAAATACTTACAGTATCTCCTCTCAGAAATATAATCAACTCGAAACAGTCAAACCATAACAAAACATTGCTCTACATACGCAGTAGAACGAGAACAGTTTACCCCTGTGCCATTTATGAATAAAGTGTCGCTTCCGACATTTGGATTTGAAAAACGATTACCAGAGAACAAACATAGTCGGCCTTGTTTTGATGTAATTAAAGGACTCGCACATACAGCAGCGAGCATGAAGGTCAGAACGAAGTTAAGAAAATAACCTGGGCATTAATATAAAATGTTTCGAACATTGCAAATATTTTCTTCGAATGTTTGTTTCGAACGTTGCAAATATTTTATTCATTTGTGTATATATATATATATATATATATATATATATATATATATATATATATTTAGTGAATCGAGGCAGCAGATAATTTTCTAAACATACACTGTTAAATATAAGAGACAATGAAAGTCTATTATGTTAAATCAAGGGCCGTTCTAAACATCGTATTTTGCCTTTCATTTCTGTTGAAAATAAAGAAAAAATTTTCCAACATTTTGATAATTATTTTACTAAGTTGCTTAGCGGAGTTTGATGTCAACCCAAGATAAAATCATTGTTGATGGTAAATGTTTTTGTGTTAACGTCCTTGTAACCTCTCTGAAGATGGCTCATGTGAGCCGAAAGCTTAGAACCAACTTAATAAAAATTATCCAAATGTTGGAGAATTTTTGTCTTTATTTTCAACTGAAATTAAAGCCAAAATACGATATTTAGAACGGCTCGTGATTAAACATAATAGAAATTCACAGTATTTAATATATATATATATATATATATATATATATATATTTGAACCTTTAGGTCAACGCTGATTTTCGGTAGTGATATTATGCTTTTATAAACCATTGTAATAACAAAATTACAATATTACATATATATATGAAATAAATATAAATATAAATATGAAATAACTTTATATTTCATATAAATATGAAATAACTTTATATTCTAAAGCTTCAAAGAACATTTTACCAAGGAAAAAAAGGATATAATAGTAAGTTATATAACTCCAAAACAAAATGTTCAATAAATTTCTTTGGTAATTTTTATATAAATATACGTTCCGACCTTCTTCAGGTGCTAGGAATATAGAACCGAACCATTTATTACAATCACTGAGGTATATCATCCTTATTCCTTGCGTAAAGCCTCGATTGGAAGTCTTGAGTTATCTCCCTCTAACCCTGCAAGTTACTTATTCACCACATCTGTAGCCAAGTATTGAACTCACAACTTTTTGGGCCACGTCACATGAACTAACCAACGTCTATATCCACTGGGTTATATGTTCTTAAGACACCTGAATAAGGCTGGAACGTACAACGGCCGAAACGTCGTACAAATGGCAACAAAGATGAGGACAATACTCCGAATAGTGTAAATAACGACTTCTATTACAATATTTTTTTATCAGTTCACCCCAAGGAAGGCAATAATGATATTAAAACACAAACGGCTGTATGATTCGAAATCCTTAGCACCGGAAGAAGGCCGGATAGAACAACGGTCGAAACGTCGCACAAATGGCAACAAAGATGAGGACAACAGTTCGAATAATGTAAATAATGACGAACCTTCTATTACAATATTTTTATCAGTTCACCCCAAGGAAGGTAATAATGACATGGACACACAAACGGAGAGTGCAACACTGAAATCTGAAGTTACATTTGGATGGCGAAAGGTGCATTCCAAAAGCTAAGCAATGTATAAAGAAACACAAAAAGTTTATTAGAAACAAACAAAAGAATATTTGTCTATAGTTTTGAGATGAGGTAGTATTTACAGTATTTACATTATTCGGACTATTGTCCTCATCTCTGTTGCCATTTATACAACGTTTCGGCTGTTGTACACTTCGGCCTTCTTCAGGTGCTAGGAATTTCGAACGTCGTACAAATGTTGCCATTTGTACAACGGCCGAAACGTCGTACAAATGACAACAAAGATGAGGGCAATAGTTCGAATAATGTAAATTATTCGGACTATTTTGTTAAATTTTGTTAAATTATTGTTGGGATTGAAAGTTAACATAATGACTTTACAGGGTAACGGAAACCCAATCCGAAACAGGAAAGAAGAGAAAGATTTCTACAACTATTTAGAAAACCTGGGAAGTCTGTGAAGCCTTTAACATAGGATGGAAAATTTAACACCGACAGACAAAAATGCATTGGACTAGAGAAAGAAATACGCAAAAAAAAATGTTGAAAAGCGGGAAAAAAATTTGTTAAAAACAAAGAAAAGAGTGAAAGATTGTTACGTGATATTCAGCATCTTATATTCCAGTGAATGCTAAATAAAATCTTATATTCCAGTGAATGCTAAATAAAATCTTATATTCCAGTGAATGCTAAATAAAATCTTATATTCCAGTGAATACTAAATAAAATCCCCACGGTTGGGGAAAATAAATAAAGGCTGCAGAATTGTGTTTCTGTAGAAGGGCATAAAAAATTCCAAGGACTGGGCGACTAAGCAACATTAAAAGCATAAAGAAAATGACAATAGAAAATACACTTGGAGATAGAATGAAGAAAAAGATAGCGACCACTGTTTTATTACTGCCAGCACTCCCTGTTCGCTATATATAAGAGGAATTATTAAAACGCATTCTTCTGTACACATATTTTATAAACATGCATAAACATACGCTCAGAATTATCTAAACAGACTCGCACACAGAAATATACTCACACATGCACACACAAATACGGACATGCACATATATATATATATATATATATATATATATATATATGCATGTATATGTGTGTATAGGTAGGTAGGTAAGTAAGTAAGTAAGATCAACCGGTTACGCTACCATGGTTTCGAACCAGCTGATCGTAACTCCGTAGGTATCTAAAATCTCTACATGCTGTGTCTTCATCTCCATTTAAACATGTATTTAATCCTTTGGAATAAAGCTGTCTGCTGATCTAATTTAATTTAAATCTGAGCTATAACTATTATATATATTTATATATACCTGGGCATTAATATAAAATGTTTCGAACATTGCAAATATTTTCTTCGAATATTTGTTTCGAACGTTGCAAATATTTTATTCATTTGTGTGTGTATATATATATATATATATATATATATATATATATATATATATATATAGTGTATCGAGGCAGTAGATAATTTTCTAAACATACACTGTTAAATATAAGAGACAATGAAAGTCTATTATGTTAAATCAAGGGCCGTTCTAAACATCGTATTTTGCCTTTAATTTCTGTTGAAAATAAAGACAAAAATTTTCCAACATTTTGATAATTATTTTATTAAGTTGCTTAGCGGAGTTTGATGTCAACCCAAGATAATATTCATTGTTGATGGTAAATGTTTTTGTGTTAACGTCCTTGTAACCTCTCTGAAGATGGCTCATGTGAGCCGAAAGCTTAGAACCAACTTAATAAAAATTATCCAAATGTTGGAGAATTTTTGTCTTTATTTTCAACTGAAATTAAAGCCAAAATACGATATTTAGAACGGCTCATGATTAAACATAATAGAAATTCACATTATTTAATATATATATATATATATATTTGAAACTTCAGGTCAACGCTGATACATATAATTTTTTCGGTAGTGATATTATGCTTTTATAAACCATTGTAATAACAAAATTACAATATTACACTGTACTCTGTATCGATCACTCTTTGTAAAAGCAAATGCTTAAACAGTGGGTTTTTAATCTACGTGTTCTTTCCCTTTCGTGTAATATATATATATATATATATATATATATATATATATATATATATATATATATATTCATATATATCAATAACAACTATGACGGAATAATGAGTTCGATCATCATATGCTCATACTCATATATATATATATATATGCTTATAACTTGTTACCCACTAAAAAGAATAAAAAATGTGAGTAGTTTAATTCACTACTTAAACACTTTCAGAAGGATATATTTAAAACTAGCAGAATATCCCGGCGTTGCTCGGGTGTAATGAAAGCTTTAAAACTAATCCATAGTCCTGGAGCTCAAACTCAGCCTAAAGAATATTTGTGTGATGTTTGGTGAGAATCGGATAAAAATTGTGGATTTGTATAAAGGACATACAGACAAATAAACAGACACACACACACAAACATCTTGCTTTATATATATATATATATATATATATATATTATCGATTTTCTGCGCTATTATAAGAACTGAAACCTTGAAACTTCTGAATATCGTTTTTTATGTCTTTGTCTATGAATGTATCAAATTTGATTAAAATCGGACCACTCCTTCTATAACCCGATTTTTTCGATTATCGATTTCCGATATTTATCGGGGGTACCTCGACACAAAACCTAACTAAAAACACTCGCAGACGCTTATAGTACAACTGTGTAAATTTTCAAGAAAATAGGTTCAGCCGTTTTGGAGTCTATAGGTAACGGACACACTCACAGACGCACACACACACACATACACACACAAAGACAAAGTTTCATTTATAAATAAGTTTAGATGTATTTGACATTTACATATGTTGATCTGCATCCTTGTATACAAAAAGAATAATTCATTTCATGGAAATAATTTTTGTTAAACCATTCCGCACCCCAATCAGAGTAGAGTAGTAAGCATTTATTAGAAACAGCTTGAGGACCAACCCCGTATGTGAACACGTACGTTAACCTAATCTTATAAACATATAAGACACAGCTGATCATTCCACGTCTTCATGATGAATTTGGTAACGAAGAGAACATGGTGAGGAATTGCATTATCGTCCATGATTAGAAAGTTTGGACCATAGTGACGCCAACGATGAATGATAATTGGCTTAATAATATCTGGAAGATAAGACCGAGCAGTGAGTGTTCAATTGCTAAGGGCCAGCTTCGTTTTGCTGTTGATGGTTACTCCTCCCAGACATGTTACACCGTCATCACTAGTTGAATTCTTTTGGCCATATAGCCGCAGCATGATGCACACCCCTATGTCTCCATATCGATTGATGAACAAGGTCTGGGAACTGAATGTTTCTGTCAGTCAGTTAGTCAGTTAAGTACCATACGTGATACTCGAAAGAGACATGACTGACTGGGCAGAAGATTATCCCGCAGTTGGTTACTATTGCTTTCTACGGTAGACTGGTTGCCAGCCAAGGCTTTAGAACCTAATCTGTCTTATTATTTAACACATAACTGGAGGTAAGAGACGGATTAATATCTTTGCCATAGGTATTTGCGCGTAAGTAAATTGCAGGGAATTCAATTAGAATTCGAACTCGGCGTCCCAATTTCTGGTTCGGAGCCGATATCCACTGCACCACAACGCACAGGTTTCTGTACTCATCAATAAACAACCCTGTTAAGATTTTTATAATATCGACTTCACATAGTTTCGAGCCCTTGTCTGGCAAAGTCTGCTCGTCAGGAACGTGATGGACAACAGCCGCTTATCATGCAATCCAAAATGAAACAGGTTGCGTATTTTCTAACAGAATACTGCTGACCATACTGACAGTTCTCAAGGGGAAGTTTTAGCTGGGTGCATTTTATGTGCAGCATAATTTTGTATGCACTGATCAGTAATACGTTTACTCCTGAACGTAGCCACTCACGACTTCTTCTTCTTCTTCTTCTTCTTCTTCTTCTTCTCTATGTGCCATGTCCCCTTCAGGATGGAGGCAATCATAGCTTTTCACATTTCTCTATCCCTAGTGTCTCTAGCACGTTTTCTCCTGGTAGCCCACCCAAAACCCGCTTTGTCATCCACTTGTTCAAGCCCGTCAAGTATGTTACGCGTTGCTTTCCTCTTTCTCTCTCTGTGGGTATCAGATTCTCCAAGTCTTTCTTTCTCATTACATGTACTAGGAACTTCTTTTGTTAATTAGTAGTTTCCTTCTTCTCCAAAACCTCATTCTTGCTTACATGTTCGGTCCATGGTATCTTTAGCATCCTTCTGTAGAACCACATTTCAGTTGTTTCAAGTACTGTTCTTGTAAACAGACTGTATCTGAAAACCAGCTAAATGATCACACTTTGTGATACACGAACTTCTTTAATATCTTGTTGTGGGGGATCCCGTACGGAAAACCTAGCTTTAACTAGTGCGGTCAGTGTGCTGGATATGGTTAGTGCTTAAGCGACCACTACCAGCTCGTTGGTTTGGGATCATGTTACACTGCAGCATGTCTTTGTTTATTTACCCGTTGACCAACAACGACTTGGTACCGAGAGAAATAGTAGGAAAAAGTTAAGTGTATCCAGAGCTTGTAGTCATTAGTAGCAGAATATGTAAGTCTGTGTTCCTTTCCCTTTTTATGGCTGGCGAGTAAGTGAAAAAGAAGATAAAGCAATAAAAGAAATTGTACTTAGCGGGCGTTAGTTTTTAGGATTTGTTGAAGTATGTTGTTGTTGTTTTTGTTGTTGTTGTTGTCATCGTCTCTTTTGTTGACTGCGAGAATGTTGAGGATGGAGAAGAAGAGGTAAAGAAAAATAGCCCGAGTGAGGAAGGCGAACGAATGTGTAACGGAACTTTATATGTCCGGGTCAGAGGCTAGAAGTTTCCTTTCTCACATTTTTGTGTGTCATTTTTAATTTCTGCCCCAAGTGATTGCTTCGAATTTCTTTTTTGCTTTTATAGCCAAAGACAATCTTACTATAGGCTTGTTAACTTTTCTCACAGTTTTGCAAATCACTTCCTTTCAATGGTTAGAAAATTAATTTAACATCGGATCGCGAAATCCGGCTTCGTCTTTTAATCTGAGAAAGGGCTCAATTTTTTTTCTATTTGTTGTAGATTTCGGGTGAGGAACCGCACAAAATAATGAACAACAAAACAGATATTTGAGATAGAAAATAACTTATATTAAACGTAAAGATATAAACTGGAACGCAGGTTAGTAATCCAGGAATACAATTAGTAAGGAATATATATACATGTCTTTGAAGTGAAGCCGTGCTGAAATTAGTATATTCGTGTAATACTATTCTGTCTGAGTGGAGCTCAGAGCTACTATGACTATTGACGCGGTATTCTCTGTGTAACTTCGGTATCTCTCGGTAACTTACGGACCTCTTACGGTACTCGTACGATGTCTGTCGTATCTCACTATAGCAGGAGTATATGTACACTCAAGTCCAGTCCATTATCATAGAAAGAGGGGAGATCCCACAACATTATCTGTAAAAATTAGAATTTCACACATAATTGTGAATTTTGTAAAAAGTGAAGAAGAGAAGAGAGTTACTTTTAATTTTGGGTTCACTACAAGTACATCGTGACAATTCAAATCATGATTCAGAATCAATGACTAGAAGGCAATTTCAGTTCTATTGCACAAAACACCACGAATGAAAACAACTACAGTATTTTTTCACAGATTGACACATCTCGTCTGTCAGAATAAAACCTTTAGTCACAAACAACTGCTGTGAGTTAAAGAATAGTCACAACTAAATAGCAGTATCCTTATTACTGAAAAGTTATTTTTAGTGGTAACACGTATTTGAGTAGACGTTTAATTTATTCATTAAATAGTATATTTATTTTCATTTATCGGCCAGAATATTTGAGAAATTAATTTTATATTAGGAAAATATGCGCGAATTCTGCCTTCCATCAGCATATGGCTGGTACTAAGCCTCTGACCCGAATATATAAAGTTCCGTCACACAATCGTTCTCTTTCTTCACTCGTGCTAATTTCCTTTACCTCTTCTTCTCCATCTTCAACATTCTTGCAGTCAACAAAGAAGACGATGACAACAACAACAACAACATAGTGACTCCTTCCGTCTTCTCCAGCTAACATTTTCTACTGAGTATAAATGAAACGATTATATTAAATCAATTTCCAAGTCCGCCGTTAAGAAATTTGGTTCACTGTATCACGCTAGAACATTTTCTTGAACATGTGCAAATGTACCATTTTATCCAGGTATTGAATGTTGCTGTCACATCCGATCTGGTGTTTCTGCTATGTATCAAGAGGTTCTAGATAAAATCTAAAGAAGCTGCAATATTACTGATCCTGACCTGGTATTTCGGATTTATTTACCTTCCCATGGCTGTAACATTGTTGTGATGAACTTTTTGTTTTGTCTCCGGCGCTTCAATGATTTAAATGTAGCGTTAAATTGCTGACTCGGTTTTATTGTTTTTGTTTTCTTTTGAACTTACTGTTTCTTTCCTCAAACATCTAGCTTGACGAAATCTATTCTTGCTCCTAACTTTTCTGTAAACTATGATCTTCAAACATTGAAATGCACCGTCAATCATCATCCGTCATTTGCTTTTTTTTATTGTCCTTTCTCTTCAACAGCATTGCTTCAGTTTCATTCACTCTCAGTAACCACTTGTCTTTTAGTGGCTTTATCACCTTGATTAAAAAAAATATTTTCAATCATTTCATTCGGAGATAAAATGATTGAAAATGGAACTTCGTAAATGCTGATCTTGGCGATTCCGGTAAAAAGCTGCAAAGTTTCTGATAAAAGCTGCAAAGTTTCTGATTCCAGTAAAAAGCAAAAGGTTTCTGAATTTTTTTGTCATATTGGTTTGTTAGTACGTTTCTTTAACTAGCTGATGCCAACTTTTGTTAAAACCAAAACAAAATCGTATCTCCGATCGTCTTCAGGTGACTATAGATATACTCATATGTTTGTGAATTAGCAAGAAAAGAGCATATATTTTACGCAAGAAGATTATTTTCAACATAATCTCCTCCCTTCGCCATGCACTTCAGCGGTTACTATGACTGAACAAAATTATACAGTGAAAAGTTCAGATCATAAATAGGCGTCATTCTACAAACTAATAATCTACTTTCGTATTGTCTAATATTTGGCCATTGTCTAATATTTCTTTGTCTATACTATCTATTGATCAGTATTTCTTTTTCTTTTTCTTTTTCTCTTGTTGTTTTATCGCATTACTGTGATTGTTAAATAAGCGGCTTACATCGGAAATGTTTAAGCACCTCGTCATGGCATCAGTTCCCATTCCTTATCTTTGGGAGCCTTTGTTCTAACTGAATAGCTTTAAAAGCTTCAGGTGTAGATGTCGTTCAGATAAGCAACCCAGTTGTATTCTTTTCTTTTTCTAAACGGGCTTCATAAACAGTCGTAAAATAACGACGATAGTGTGGGCGCTTACTATGCAAGTTTAATTTAGGTTTGGATTTTTATATGACACAAGGCCACTTCCCAAAGGAACTTCCTAACTAAATTCTTACATACCACCATTATTTTTATAAGCGTTGAAATCACTCATTAAACAATCAAATGGAAAATGGAATGAAATTGACAAATCATCAATTGCAACTATAAAATGTATTAACAATAAAAAGAAATACAACTATTACATAGATGTTGAAAATGTTTGTTTGAGAGTGTCTTCCATGGACTGTATAAAAATTGTGTTAGCGCTGTTGAAGTAAGTTGAAATTTTCATTGTTGTCGTAAGATTTATCAGTGTGATAAGAAATTCATATAATGAATATTATTGTTAAAAGAATTGTTCAGTTCTGAGTGTTCATGAATAACCTTCATTTTTGTAGTGTACAGAAGAATATATTTGTAAGAAAGAGGGAATTGGACTTAAAATTTTACAAGATGTGTACGAAGAAAATTCTGGTGACGTTATAATTTGTACATGTGTTATTTAAAGAAATAAAAGAACATCTAATTGCGTCTTGCAGTTAGTCTTGCAATTAGTGTGTGAGAGAATTACTTGATATTGAAGAAGGCGATCCTCACGATAGCGGCGTGCTATGGCGGGCTGCTGTGACTGCCTTGCTTGGTGTCGATTATGAACTGCTGCCAACGGTATTTACCAACCTTCCCACGCAAGGCTATATTTGACACAAGGTCATTTTATAGTGGGTCTTCCCGGCCATATAGCAGGGCCAAAAAATGTCTGTCTATTTTTACCGAGTCGTGATTCTACCCTTTGGCGGAACCACGACTGGGTTAGTGCACTCTGCTCGGAAGCAGAGAGCGCTCTCCACCCGAAGGCAGAAAGCAGACAGTGTCATAGTCGCAGCTGCCAACTATATTTAGTTGTTCCCCCCACTAAGAGCAACATGTGACTCATGATCAGTTATAAGTGGGGTTTACGGTCTATATGGCCCGGCTAAAAAATGTCTGTCTATTTTTGACCAGTCGTGATTCTACCCTTCGGCGGAACCACGACTGGGTTATTGCTCTCTGCTCGGAAGCAGAGAGCGCCCTCTACCCGAAGGCAGAAAGCAGACAGTGTCATAGTCGCAGCTGCCAACTGTCTGAAAATGCGCGACAAATCCTTTATATAGGTGTTCAAACATCCTTACGATTTGGTGGTAAAAATGTAGTTCACTTACCTTGATTGTGCTTGGCTAGCTCAAACCAATCAGCAAACAGCTTACATTTATTCAAATATAAAATGGTTCCATACAAAATTTAATGCATACAATTGCGTGAATGTGTAAGTAAGTGTGTGTTTCCATAAGTATGTGCATGTGTCATAATAGAGTCGCAATAAAAAGAAATAAGATGAAAGAAATAAGCTACACAAATAAAATTAAGTGTTTGGTCGTTTACTTGATTTCAATCAAACTTGACCTGTAGATAACAGCGTAAGTAAAATTAATCTCGGTTAATTCTCAGTTTCAGTCTCTTGATCTCCTCAGTGTTCTTGACAGGCTCCAAAGGAGAGTCTGTAATGTGATAGGTACTGATCTGGCGGCTCGACTGCAGCCACTTCCCCATCGTCGAAATGTGGCCTCCCTTTGTCTGTTCTATAAATACTTTCATGGCCTCTGCTAAGACGAGTTTGAGTCACTGATGCCTCCTCAACAGGTGTTTACTCGTGCAACCAGACTGGCAACTGGGTCCCACCCATTCACAGTCAGGTTAGCCAAATGCAGACGACAATGCTACTCCTGCAGCTTCTTCTCTCGCACTTCCCGCCTGTGGAACTCGCTCCCGTATTCTTGCTTTCCTGATGGCTACAACCTCCAGAAATTTAAATGCAAAGTCAATACTCATCTACTAACCACTGGACTCTAGCTCTCTCCCCTCCCCTGTATAACCTTCCCTTTCTCTCCACCTATGTATCTGTCATCGCACCTGCTTTCTCAGCTTTCTATTGTTCCTTTCTAACTAGTTTTTACTCCTCACTCTTTTCTAATTAATCGTTTTACATTTATGTAGCCCCCTGCACATCAGTGGCGTTTCCGCCTTGCTCGGGGTGAAATGATTAAAAAAAAAAAATTAAGAATTATCTAACAAAAATATATCCTTGAATATGGAATATACAAAACCCGTTCAGAATCTCAAGAATCTCAATATTTATTCCCATGTAATTTATTATGACAAGCGAGTAAATCAGTTTTCGGTAGTAAATTAGTAGTTAGTTTTTTTTTTAAATCTATAAAATAAAATATGTTGTCCGACCGTTTCTGTTTTACTATTGAAAAATTTGTTTCCGATCAACAACAGGCATATCTGCTAGTACTTAAAACTTGTTTATAATTTACAGTACTCCCTCTGAGAATTTCGTTCACAAGTCCTTTTTGTGTTTGTTAATTTTTCTGAAGTTCGAATAATTCCGCAAGATGAGCAGTTTGCTAACTGTCTGATCTTATCCTATCTCTTGGTTTATCCACTAATTTGCAATGCCATTTTTTTCTGTCAAGAATAATGTAGATAGAGAACTGCGAAATCGTAAGGTATACCAAATTGGAAAACATAACCTTTCAATATTAGCACACACACACAAAAAAAAGTACCAAATATTTTCTACTTTTATTCGTTCTCCAGTCAGTCAGACTGCGCACCCACTGTACTCTCGCATCGCCTCACTCATTTGTTTTTTTACGATCTTCGACTATGACACGCGTAACGCGCAGTGGGAGATAATAATCTTAAAACTAGGGAAAAAAAAACTCTGTTTACTCAAGTATGCAAGATAAAGATAAACAAATCCATGGCGTGTCAATTGTTAGGGCTTCTTGCCAAGGAG
Organism: Ascarosepion bandense; assembly: GCA_037127315.1. NCBI lineage: Eukaryota > Metazoa > Mollusca > Cephalopoda > Sepiida > Sepiidae > Ascarosepion > Ascarosepion bandense. The sequence continues at coordinate 329,288 of JBBBDQ010001280.1, read as the reverse complement.
AATTCGTGACATTTCACATTAATAAAATCTTCTTTTTTTTTTCTAACATTAGAATGGCTGAGATGTTAACTGACAATATTGCGACGCGAAGATGCATGCCCAGTGGTATCAAAAGTAGTAAAAATATTTAGATATAACAGTATTATTTATATTATATTATTGCACGTATCTTTGCGACTGTTTCACTTTTATAAGAGTCTGTAATTAGGTCTTTCTTTTATCTTAATTACAGTAGGTGTTTATCGAAACGTACCAGACAGTTGTGGCGCAGTGGATATCGGCTCGGAACGAGAAATCGGGGAGCCGAGTTCGAATTCCAGTTGAATTCCTTGCATTCACTTACGCACAAATACCCTTGGGAAAGGTATTAATCCGTCTCTTCCCCCAAGTTATGGGTTAAATAATAGGACAGATTGGGTTCTGTAGCCTTGGTCGGTAACCGGTCTACCGAAGAAAGCAATAGCAACCTACTGCGGGATAATCTTCTGCCCAGTCAGTCATGTCTCATTCGAGACATGATCGCCCAAGCGTGTATCACGTATGGCACTTAACTGACTGACCAGACAGTTATTACGCTGTTGAAGATAAAGAGCATGGGTGATAAAATTAAAATAAAGCTTCAGTAAACCTCAAAATCTCGTCAAAAGTTCAGAAGCTGGCTACCCCCTGCACATCAGTGGCGTTACCGTCTTGCTCGGGGTGATACGATTAGAAAAAAAAATTTCCGAAGAAGTTGTCTTATCGTTTAGCCTAAAAAAACAAACTGTATATTTATTTTATATTTAAAATACAACCGTAGAACAATTCTGAAAGAGAAATATTATGAAATTGGTCGTCACCGGCTATGCTAAACCTAACTGATTCACGGCTCATTTATTCATTACAATTTACTCATTCATCACATGAATTAATCTATCACCAACCAAAAACGAAAACAAATACTACAGCAACACATATTCACAGGGATCCGACTAAAACATACGATATTAAAATGTTAAAATATATATATCGTCTTCTTCTTATTATTCTTCTTCTTTTCCTTTTTCTTCTTTATCTGCCGTGATCTTTCAGAACGTTGGTGATCATGTACTTTTACTTACCCCTACTCATTTTTTACCGTTTGGTATCTCTGCCAAATCCTGTTTCACCATTCACAGCTTCTCGTACTTTGTAGTTAGATCCGAAGGCGAATTGGCATGGCAAAGGACGCGCTCCATAAGATAAGCAAAATACTAACACACAGGAAAATCTCAATAGAAACGAAGAAAAGAGTGCTAGACTGCTACGTTATGTCAGTTCTTCAATACGGCTGTGAATGCTGGGTAATATCATCGAAAATGAGGACAAAACTGGAAGCGGTCGAAATGTGGTTCTACAGAAGGATGCTACGGATATTATGGACTGAGCATACAAGCAACGACGAGGTGTTAGAAAGAATGGCAACAAAAAGAAAATTGATGCTGAGCATCAGGAAGAGACAACTGAAGTTCCTGGGACATGCAATGAGGAAGGAGAGCCTGGAGAACCTGATACTGACTGGACAGATAGAAGGAAGGAGAGACAGAGGAAGGCAGCGGATAACATATTTGCAGGGTCTGATCAGGTGGATGACGGAACGTGGGTTGCCAGGAGCAACAGGAGCAAACATACTAAGAGCCACAAGGGATAGGGAGACGTGGAGAACCATGATCGCCTACGTCCTGAAGGGACAGGGCACATAGAAGAAGAAGAAGAAGTTGTCCTTTCTTATCCCTTCTAAACATTATTCCGCTATCTACACACTTAAGTTCACTAGTTACGTTATGCATAATTTTCCTCTGTTTCTCTTTCCCTCAATCTGCCCTGTAAGTATCAAAATTTACAAGTTTTCTTTCCTCATTATGTATTCAGGAAATTTCAACTTTTTTTTCCTGGCATTAAATATCAGTGTAATTTTTGTTTCCATTTTCGCTAAAACTCTCTCCTTACTTACATGTTCGGTCAATAGTATTCTCAATATACTTCGATTAAACCATATTTCTGTTGCTTCAAGTCTCTTCTTCATGTTTGAGGAGATTGTCCAACATTCACTGCCATATAGGAAGACTGATAACATTTCAATACTCTTTTATTTACAGTATTTACATTATTCAGACAATTGTCCTCATATTTGTTGCCATTTGTACGACGTTTGGGCTGTTGTACGCTCCGGCCTTCTTCAGGTACTAGGAATTTCGAACGTCGTACAAATGTTGCCATTTGTACGACGTTCGTTGGGACAGGGCACATAGAAGAAGAAGATGGGACAGGGCACATAGAGGAAGAAGAATAGCACGAAACCTACTTGAAGATTTAGTGGGATTGTCTTATACGCCCAGTAGCCTAGTACACCAGCATAGACGGAAATGAAAATGGGTTTAATCTTATTTCCAATAAATAAAATAGATCTACTATTAAATCACACAAACATTATTATTAAACCTATAATTTCATTCTGGTTACTTTGCCAGAGCGATGCAGAAAGCTACTTTACTAATCATGAAAATTTTACTAGCGAGTTACTAATTACGATAGTAACAGAAGGATTAAAATATACTTATTCTAGTTACACTATCTCTGTATCTCGTTCTCTCACTCGCTTTTTCCCTCTCACACTATCTTTTCCTCCTCTCCCTGTTCCTCTCTTTCACATTCCATGTCTCTTTCTACATCTTTTTCTCTTTCCTCCTCTCTTTCTACTTTTGTCTAACTCTTTCCGTACTCTCTTTTTTCTTCTCTCCCTTTACGATTCTCCCCCTCTCTCGCACTTTATCTTCCTCTTTCTTCCTCCTTCTCTCTTCTTTTCTCTCCCTTTCTTTCTCTCTCTCTCTCTCTCTCTCTCTCACACACACACACACACACGTTGTACTTGTTAGGAATAAAAGAGTGAAAATTAAACTAAATAATTTAAAATAGCCTTTAATTTATCTGCACCTCTTTAAAAAAAATACAATTTTTTTTCTTTTATGTGAGTAGGTGACAAAGTACACATAAAATATTCCGACTTAGATGTTCCACTCACTATTGCTGTTTTAGAGGGTAATTCTGTTGTAACAAAAAGTTTAAGACTACGTAACATTTTTTACAAAAAATATCAATAGCATAAAAATAAAAAGCAGTAATCACTTCAAGCATTAAGTTCATTAAAATTACTTTATTTTCTATTAATTTCAATATGAAGTAGTAATTTGTAAGGCCACATTGAAATTCGTCTATTCAATAAGACGAAGCATGTTGGTTATGAGGCCCTGACAATATTCCGCTGAAATCCCAGTAGAACAGAACTCCTTGATAGAGTCCACATAAAGCTGGGCATTGCTTGCTTCCTTGTCTGTGACCTTATTCTTCATGTATTCCATACATTTTCAATGGAATTAAAATCCGGGCTATTGCCAAGTCAGTCTAATATAATCATCCTGACACTCATTAAATGTTCTTGAATTTTTTTTGCTTGGTGGCATGAGGTGCCATCATGCATAAATGGCCTTCATCATGTTAATCTCGCCTGCAACATTTAGACATACATTTGACCAATTGTAGTCGTTCTCAGATGCCGGAAATTAAAGACATCTATCAAGAACAAGAAGAACCGGAACAAGACAAGTAAGATGTGGAACTACTTTAGATTAGGTGCATGGTTAGGTCTTGAAGGCTATCACAATGCGTTTAGTAAAATAAATGAACGCAAATAAGCTGTTGGGTATTGTCTATTTATTATTCATTAATATTTCGAGATCAATATATAATCTTCAGAATGGTAGGAGAGCTTGTTTTCGCGTTCGTCCGTGAATCGTGGCTTTCAAGGAATGGTCATCCTTCGCTGCTGTTGCTGTTGTTAATTGTAGTGTGTGTATGTGTATGTGTGTGTGTGTGTAAGTATGTTAGCGCATGTATGTGTGTGTATTAATGGTATATATATACATATATATATATATATGTGTGTGTGTGTGTGTGTGTGTGTGTGTGATTGATAGTTGGCGCCGTATTACGATCTCATGATATCTGTTTGCTTTAATTTATGGTTTATATACGTATGCGTTGACCTGACCGATAGTATGACCTTTGCTAGAGTGGTAGTGGGCGTAGTTTTATGACTTGGTGTTATATCTATCTGCTTTAATTGGGGGCATGTTTATTGCTGCATTTTTTCTATCCTGTATTCGTTCATGTGTGTGAGTGTGTCGTGTGTGTGTGTTTATATGTATACTTCTTGTATTTTATTTTATTTTATTTTATTTTATTTTATTTACCTTCCCGTATTTTACCAAACGCATTGTGATAGCCTTAAAAACCTAAGCATACACCTAATATACAGAATTCTTTAAGCAAATTACAAAACTTACCTACTTTAGATTAGTGAAGAAGAAAATACTTTGTTTGGCGAACTCGTTTTCTACGTTTTTTCCGACCCTTTGCAAGTTATTTAAAATATTTTTAGATTGCAAATTGTTTTTGAAAATAAAGATGATATAGTGATACATATCTTACTAATTAACCTATACTTGGGGGAAGAATAGGCAAATTCATATGTCTTCCAAGGACATTTGCTTGAAAGTACATATAACGAAAATAACACGAATTGAAATTCGGCTCTCCGATTATCAAATTCGGGATATTATTCATTACACCACTCGCACATCCCAGTTTGCAATAACGCGTATTTCCAAGCGGTCACCCATGTAGGTAGTGAATAGACTCGATGTTGCTTCACTTCAGTGATCGTACGGGAATCGGCTTTTTAGCGTAATGTGGCCGTAAGCCAAAATAACTTGGAAAAAACAATCAATTGAACATAGTGATGATGATGATGATGATGATGATGATTTAGTTTTTATTGTAACTGTTGATAATGACTTTGACCAAAAGAGAAGACGCTAAAAGTAATAAAAACGAAAAAATAAATTTTAAGAAAAGATGAAGAGGTAGACAGACAAAAAAAGAAAAAATATGGAAGATTTAGATTTTATTTCTATCATTCCCACTCCGCCGAAAAGATTATTTCATTTGGTAGCGAATAAAGTCGTGACTCGCATTTTCTCTGAACAATTAAAAACTTCCCTGACAACTTCAATGAAATGATAACGATAACAATCATTATATTTGGGCTCACATTCCTATGAATACTAAAATTCACCAGGAAAGTCAAGAATTAAAGTATCGTTTTAATCGATTAAATACTTGTGTTTCTGTAATAAAGCCTGTTGGCACGATTTCCAAAAGAAGGCAATTTTTTTTTTAAAGTGTAACACTGATATCTTTTTTTTTTTAATCATATCACCCCGAGCAAGGCGGTAACGCCACTGATGTGCAGGGGGCTACGTAAGAGTGAAAAGATTAGAAAAGAAAGCCGGAAACCACATCCTAAACAGGGAACAAGGGATGAGCCTCTACACCTGTTCAATAAACGTGGGTGGAGTGTGAACCGGGCGATAGTTTAGTCTATCTTCTCCAATTGAAAAAAAAATAAATAAATAAGAAAAATAAATAAATAAAAATACAAAAAAAGAAAGAAAAAAAAGAAAAGTGAAAAGAGTGGAAAAGAGAAAGCCGACAACCACATCGTCATAGTTGTCGGAACCGGATAAAAGTTCTCTTATATCCGGGTTTCTATTATATCCTGGTTTGGTCTATTTTATATACATTACTACAGGCTCTAATTTGGGACCGGGTAAAATCTCTCTTATATGAGTTTCTCTTATATCCGGGTTTTGTATATTTCGTGTACATTACCACAGTCTCTAATTTGGGAACCAGAGACAATCACTCTTATATTGGGGTCTCTTATATCCGGGGTATACTGTATAATTCAATCACCTTTGCTACTGTGTCACTGTTCCAGAGTCTTTTTATTCCGTCATGTTACTTGTCGATATTATTCACTAAATTTAGAGGGTATATCAAGATCATTTTTTTCTAATAATTTCACCCGAAGCAAAGCGACAGTAAGTGAAAAAATGAAGTTAAGGAAGGAGAGAAGATAGGAGTGGCGATAACATTTTGCGTCTGTTTCAAAGAAATAGAAAAGTTGTAAATTTCTTAAAAATAATAATAATTAAGATTCATCAAAAAAATTAAAAATCGGAAAACCGGTAAATCTATCTAAACTTATTTATAAATGGAACTCTGTGTCTGTGTCTGTGTGTGTGTGTGTGTGTGTGTGTGTGTGTGTGTGTGTGTCTGTGTGTGTGTCTGTGTGTGTGTGCGTATCCGTTACCTATAGACTCCGAAACGGCTGAACCAATTTTCTTGAAAATTTATAGAGTTGTACTATAAGCGTCTGAGAGTGTTCTTAGCTAGGTTTTCTGCCGGGGTACACCCGATAAATATCGAAAATCGATAATCGAAAAAATCGAGTTATAGAAGGAGTGGTCCGATTTTAATCAAATTTCATACACTCATAGACAAAGACATAAGAAACGATATTCATAAGTTTCAAGGTTGCAGTTCTTACAATAGTGCAGAAAATTGATAATATATATATATATATAAAAGGCAAGATGTTTGTGTGTGTGTCTGTTTATCTGAATGTATGTCTGTATTTTTTCAACCTTTTTTGTGGGGTTTTGCTTCGGGTTTGGCTCTAAGTAGGTATAATTGTAGTTCTTAGTCTCAGCCATGATATCATTTACTCAGAGGACTTAGCCTTCAAAATTCAGTTTAGGACGAAAAAAACTCATTCGATATGGATACCAGGAAATCGAAATTTGACTTACATCCATTCATTTTTCTTTCAGTGTACTGTTTCGCTTTAACTGGAAACAACTATTGCTTTTTAGTCTTTCGAGCCAACGTCCAAATAGTCTGATCTCCAGGAGGATGGATTAGTTTTAAAGCTTTCATTACACCCAAGCAACGCCGGGCTATACTGCTAGTTTATTATAAATTATTTCTTGTATTTCGTAATAGTTTGTTTTTTTGTTATTCAAAACGTGATATTCGTTAAACGATTAGCACTTACCAAGTTAAAGTGTTAAAATTATTAGGTTAGTTCAAAAGTCCTTACTTAGAAAGTGGAAAGAAAGCAACAAAATTTTATGGAGCAACACCAACATTTATTGTTAAAAATAAAGCCCATCATTCATGAAGATCTGCCAGCGACGAGTCAGCATCTGAATCTGTCCGAGATACCATTCTGCTGGCTTCGAATCAACAAATTTAAATAAACTTCCTACACTTCATCAAAGTATTGACTCGCTGGTCGCAGAGGAAGTGTGCCATTGAGCGGAATAAACCATAGTATCACTGGGCAGAATCGGGACTGACTGATGGATATGGAAGAATCTCAAAACCGTCAATCTTCTTGAACTTCTTAGTCATGCTGGAAGTGTGTAGCCTGGTATTGTCTTGCTGAAACAAAGCCCGATCTTGATTGACCAAAGCAAGATACTCTTTTTAGTTTCCGTACACACAGTCTAGCAGTTTTGCGCTGATGGCGCGATCGTGTGGAATAAACTCGAAATGCAGTACTCCTTGGAAATTACACCAGACAGAGATAAAAGATTTGTTGTTTTCTTTCCGTTTTCTTATTGAGTCAGGACTTTCTGTCCAACCTAGTCATACAGATTTCAACTCAGTAAGCTCAGACTGTGCGTTGTGGTGCAGTAGATATCGGCTCGGAACAAGAAGTCGTGGATCCGAGTTCGAATTCCAGTTGAATTTCTTGCATTCACTTACGCACAAATAGCCTTGGGAAAGGTATTAATCCGTCTCTAACCCCAAGTTATGGATAAAGTAACAGGACAGATTGGGTTCTATAGCTGGCACCAGTCTACCGCAAAAAGTAATGGCAACCTATTGCGGGATAAACTTCTATCCAGTCAGTCATGTCTCTTTTGAGACATGATCGCCCAAAAGCGTGCATAACGTATGGCACTTAATCTGGCTGACTGAAACTCAGATTGCATATCAGAATCGTTTTTTTTTTTTTTTTTTTTTCATTATTTTACCTCAAGCAAGGTAATAATTTTCCTAAGAGACAAGGGGTTTCTGGGATTGAAAGAGAATGAGACTATACTGAGGAGAAGAGACAATAAAAGAATAGAGTTCAGACAAAAGACATAGATCGACGTTAAATCTTATGAAGATTGTAATTGCTGTGAAGCATGGAATAGAAAGAGAGTTCCACAGAAGATAAACGCTTGGGCGATCATGTCTCGAAAGAGATATGACTGACTGAGCAAAACATTTTCCCGAAGTAGGCTGTCACTGTTTTCTGCGGTAGGCTGGTTGCCAACCAAGGCTATAAAACTCAATCTGTTCTGCTATTTAATCCATAGCTGGTGGAAGAAGAAACTGATTAATACCTTACTCAAGAGTATTTGCACGTAAGTGAATGACGCAAATTCAACTGGAATTCGAACTCGGTTCTTCAATTTCTCATTCATAGCTGATATTCACTGCACCACAACCCACAAATCTAGGAACGAGCTTAATTCCATGCTATCAAGATACCAAGGAGGAGAGCACATTAGAGCAACAACCATGAAAATAGTTATAGAAAACAGAGGAAACCACGTTACGGCGACTGAAATACAGAAGCCAAATCAGAAACGATAACGTTAGAGACCCTGCTTAATCAATACTAGCAGTATAGCCCGGTGTTGCTCGGGTGTACTGAAAGCTTTAAAGCTAATCCATGGTCCGTGAGCTCAGACTCTTTGGACGTTTGCACGAAAGACTAAAAAGCAGAAGTTGCTTCCAGTTCAAGCGAAACCGGAGACTGAAAGAAAATTGAATGGATGTAAGTCAAATTTTGATTTCCTGGTATCGATATCAAATAAATTTTTTTCGTCGTTAACTGAATTTTGAAGGCAAAATAAGTCCTCTGAGTAAAAGATATCATGGCTGAGATTAAGAACTACAATTATACCTACTTAGAGCCAAACCCGAAGCAAAACCCCACAAAAAAGGTTGAACAAATACAGACATACATTCAGATAAACAGAAACACACACAAACGTCTTGCCTTTTATTTATATATATTATCGATGTTCTGCACTATAGTAAGAACTACAACCTTGAAACTTCTGAATATCGTTTCTTATTTTTTTTCTATGAGTGTATGAAATTTGATTAAAATCGGACCACTTCTCTTATAACCCGACTTTTTCGATTATCGATATTTATTGAGGGTACCTTGACACAAAGCCTAGCTAAGAACACTCGCAGACGCTTATAGTACAACTGTGTAAATTTTCAAGAAAATTGGTTCAGCCGTTTCGAAGTCTATAGGTAACGGACACACACACACACACACACACACACACACACACACACACACACACACACACACACACACAGAGACACACCCACACACACACAGACAAAGTTCCATTTATAAATAAGTTTATATAATCGCCCAACTTTGAGCCGGTGGACAATGTGATACTACAGAAGGATACTAAGAATACCATGTACGGAATATGTGAAAAACGTTGAAATATCAAAGTATTTCGAACTAAAAAGGACAAATATACAAAAAGAGTGCGCTAAAATTACTAGGTCACATAATGATAGTCAGTCAGTTAAGTGCATTACGTGATACACGCTTTTAGGCGATCATGTCTCAAAAGAGACATGACTGGCTGGGCAGAAGATTATCCCGCAGTAGGTTGCCATTACTTTCTGTCGTAGACTGGTTGCCAGTCAAAGCTATAGGACCCAATCTATTCTATTATTTAACTCATATATGGAAGACTAGATAGATCATATTACATTAATATATTAAGAATAATTAGTGGGTGATCAGTTTATTACTGCATAACAATATAAAACCGATTCCCCACTTTATGTCCAGTAGAAGTTTAAAATTATGTTTCCAACTGTTATATTCAGTCAGTCAGTTAAGTGCCATACGTTTTAAACGCTTGGGTGATCATGTCTTTTTAGAGACATGACTGACTGGGCAGAAGGTTATCCCGCAGTAGGTTGCCATTGCTTTCTGTGATAGACTGGTTGCCAGTCAAAGCTATAGGACCCAATCTATTCTATTATTTAATTCATGGAAGGAGAAGAGATAGATCATATTACATTATTATATTAAGGATAATTAGTAGGGGATCAGTTTATTACCACATAACAGTATAAACAGATTCCCCACTTTATGCCCAGTAAAAATTTTAATTATGTTTCCCACTGTTATATTCAGTCAGTCAGTTATGTGCCATACGTGATACACGCTTGGTCAATCATGCCTCAAAAGAGACATGACTGACTGGGCAGAAGATTATCCCGCAGTAGGTTGCCATTGCTTTCTGCGGTAGACCGGTTACCGACCAAGGCTACAGAATCCAATCTGTCCTATTATTTAACCCATAACTTGGCGGAAGAGACGGATTAATACCTTTCCCAAGGGTATTAGTGTGTAAGTGAATGCAAGGAAATTGACTGGAATTCGAACTCGGCTTCCTGATTTCTCGTTCCGAGCCGATATCCACTGCACCACGACGCACATAGAAAGCGTGAAAATTTTATACTCAGAGGCTATATTGAAGGTCAGCTGGGCAGTCGGAAACAGTGTGTTACCTACCTAAAGAATGTAAATGAATGGCGGAACAGAAACTGAGAATGGTCGTAAAGAGACAAATATTGCGTAAATCTACATGAGATGGGATGCTGTTGAGAGCCATGTTAACGCACTTGTTGAAAGGACTCGGCTCATAAAAAAACGATTAACTCACCTGCGATCAAGTAAGAGCAAGCTTTATCACCATCCCAAGGAATTTTAATAACACTGTTGTCTGCATAGATTTTCTTCCGAAGGGGGGTTTAATTCCAAGTGATTGGAAGAACTGTAAATTAGAAGAAAAATACACAGGTGTCCAGTTCTTTTATTATTATTTATATTTTTATTTTTTGTCTTTTTTAGAAGTCTCTTCAGGTTAATTCCACTAAAGATGGGCACATCTGTCGTTTTCACGTTTCACAACTTTTTCAGTTCTTTAGCATTTTAATTTCATTTTATTCTGTTTATTTTATTTTCTTCTAATTTTATTTTATTTTTTTCCTTAGTTTTCTGGAAAAGTGAGATGATCTGATGGATTTTTTTCTTACTTTTCTTAACGACTGTCACCTGAAAATTGATTGGATGTTTCACTTGAATGTCAAATCCTCATAGAGTTCTGCTTTTTCCGTCCACTAAAATAGCTTATGATTTAAGCTTATATCAATAGATTACATTTCTACAGCTTTTGAAATTATCCAATTCCCAGTGGATCAACTTTCTTGCCCAGTATCTTCAAAGCTAACATTTTTTTTTTCAGTTTCCACTTTCTTTATACTAAGCCGTGATTGGTCATGCTGTCTAGCTTGATATGAATGTTCTCAAATCGGGCATAATTAGATTCAGGTTACTGAAGTATTACTTGCTACAGAAACTGGAATTGTTACAAAAATTTGAACAACAATACAAAGATTTAGAAACACACTCTCAACTCTATATTGAACAATATATTTTAGAAGCTCTTCCGCTATTCATAGATCATTACGGATTGATCATTCTGTGATCTAAAATCGTAACAGATGCGGTCTACTTCCACATATTTTTCTATCACTTAGCTTCGTTTTAATAGAGTGTATTTAATATATTTTATCTTTAAATACTCCCTTCGCAACTATAATTTGTTTATCTCTTGAGATATCAATGTCGTTATCTTTTGCACCATTTCTGTAAAAATTCTAATTTACCGTTTTCTCCTCGCCTTAATTCTACAGAAATCCTGCAATGGCTTCTACAAAACAGGTATTTGGACTCGGAGATTAAGCGGCAACAAACGTTCTCAAATTTCACTCCATTATTTAATTCCGTTTGAAATCATACTGTAAATATATATATAAATCTACCCTCCGCTCATGCATTGAATACTGCTGCCATATCTGGTCCGGTGCCCTGCTATCCACCTAGGGGTCCTTGACAAAATACAACAAAGAATCTGTAATGGGATCGATCCCGTCTTAGCATTTCAGATACGGTCACTTTCTCACCGGTGTAATGTGGCTTCCCCGTGTCTAATCTACAAATACTTTCACGGCTTCTGCTCCGATGAACTTAGCTCACTGGTGCCCCCCTATGTACGAATTTACTCCAGCCACAAGATTTTCAACTAGGTCCCAACCTTTTACTACGAGAACAATAAAATTCCCGCCTGTGGAATTCCCTTCCGTTTACTTGCTAATCCGACCGCTACAATCTTCAAGAATTCAAATGTAAAGTCAATAGTCATCTCCTATCTCACTAACCTGCATCCTCTCTCTCATGCTCCTTCTTCCGTCCACTCCACTCTCATCAGTATTCTCATCCTTCTCTTACCCACTTCCTGACACCCACTATAACGTGTCCCTTTTTCTCATAACTTTCCTCCTATGTAACCCCCTGTGAACTAGTGGCAGTCAACTGCCTTGCTTGGGGCGATATTATTATGAAAAAGAATCATACTTGCTGAAAAACCTGCACAGCAAAGCAATTCTGAGGGAAATAGAAATCCTGCCAAGATTCATCATTGGCGGCCACAATTTTAACAGAATAAGATACGTAGATGGCCCAAAGTTGATAGAGCAAACGGAAAGAACACTACATAATCTTCTGGAGAATGTAGCGATGGAAAGATAAAAGAAAGGACTAAATATAAACTAAAAGTAAACTAAATGCATGGTCACCAGCAGAAAGAAGATCCCAAATGCAAATTGCAGGTTCTGGGATAGTAAAAAAAAAACCCGTAAAAAATTTAAACACCTGCAAAGTGTTCTAACAGCAGACGGGAAATGCTACATAGATCCGAAGACGTAGTGGGATGGCCGAAAGCGCATGCCAAAGGCTTAGCAGAGTATTATGAGACAAGAAATTTTCGTTAGTGTCGTGGACCCGGTTAAAGGTCCAACAAGAATAATACAAAAACAACTAAAATAGGAAATAACGAATATACATTAAACACGGCAAAATACAACACATGAAACTTTGTTAGTGGAACGATAATACGGGTTAGTGAGTATAATTCGACCCTCGAACTGGGACTTGTAATGGTCGTTATGGTAGCAGTGTTCGTAGTCGACTATGTTCAGGGCGCACTCCACAGGCTACTCTCTCAGGCTACTTACTCAGGCTATCTACTCTCACTTGTAAGGGGAGGTATATGTAATGGTTGGAAGAGTTCATTTTGTTGTGGGTGATTCCACCATGACAGTTAGAAACAAAGAAAAGAGTACTGAACTGCTACGTGATATCTGTTCTTCTGTGCGACAGCGAATGCTGGACATTTTTATATAAAACGAAGAAAAAACTGGAAAGCAACAGAAATGTGGTTCTACAGAAGGATGCTGAGGATGCCATAGACCGAATATGTAACCAATGACGAGGTCAAGGGTTACATATTCAATGACGAGGAAAATGGAACCTCGCTGCCGAGCTTGAGAAGACCCTCCAATCCGTGGTGAACTCAGGTAAAAAATGGCTCGTAAATTTTAAAGCTTCCAAAACAAAGCTGCTATCTGTTACCCATCATAGACAATCACTCCTATCCCCTATTAGCATGGATCAGGCTAGACCCCCTGAGATCAAAACTGCTATTCTTGACAGAAGAATCTGTAATGTCATCGATACCAACTTGGCAGCTCGGCTGCAGTCGCTCTCTTCTACAAATATTTTAGGCTTCTGCTCCAATGGATTTAGCTTACTGGTGCCCCCTATGTATGAATTTACACGAGCTACTAGACTAGCAAAAGATAAGCTCGAGTAAATTCATACATAGGGGGCACCAGTGAGCTATGTTAATTGGAGTAAAAATTGCGGTTACATTTTAACCTCAGAAAAAGACAATTAAACTTTCTGAAACCTGTAATAAGGAAGGAATATTTGGAGAATCCGATACTCACAAGGTGGACAGAAGAGAACAGCTCCTGACATAGTCGGTGAACTTGAGAAAATGGTTGGCAGAGCTGAAGTTGAGAGAAATAATATGAAAAACCTCTTAAGAGCTACAAAAAACCGGAAGATGTGGATAGCCATGATCGACTACGTTCTCAAAGGACACGGTACATAAAAAAGGAAGATACTTGCAGACGCAGGTCATTCAATTTTGACTGAAGTTATTAGAACGTCATTTATTATGATCACGAAACTCAATTTCTTCTTTCGAAAATTCTTTAACCCCTTGTTGAGGTCTTGATATTATTATTAGTAATCCTATTATTATTTTTTTTTATTTCTCTTGTATATTCATTTCTTCTTTTCGAAATTCCACCATGAAATTTTCCTCTACACATTTAAAGAGCAAAGAAATATCTACCAAGTGCATATAGATTTTTAAATAGACAATCACTAGTGGGCTAGGTTAAGAAATGCCTCGTAAATTTTAATGCTTCCAAAATGGAGGCTTTATCCTATAACCAACAGTTCTTTGTACGCCGTATTAGCATGAATCAAGTTAGCATTCCGGAAAGCAATACACTGCATCTCTTCGGCCTCATTCTCTCAGTCGACTTCAATTGGAACGACTCCATTGAATCAATAGCTTAATCTATTTCTAGAAAGGTTGGGTCACTGTGTCAGGCCGGGAAGTTTTTCTCGCCATAATCTATCTTACACATATACAAATCAACCATCCGCCCGTGCATTGAATACTTGGGCGCGTCTGTTATTCATGTCAGGAGTTCTTTAAAGGATCCAGAGGAGAATCTGCTATGTAGTCGGTCCTAACCTGATATCTCTACTCCAGCCACTTTCTCACCGACGGGATGTACCGTCCCTCTGTCTCTTCTAAAAACATTTTCACGGCCTCCGCTCCAACGTGCTTAACTCCCTGGTGCCCCCTCTACAAAAATTTACTCGATCAACTAGACTAGCAACAAGCCCCACCTTTTCGGTTAAAACAGCCAAATTCAGCCTCCAATTGTACTCTAGTGGCTCTTTTCTCGCAGTTCCCGCTTGTTGAGCTCCCTTCCGTATATTTGCTTCCCTGACCGCTGCAGTCTGCAAGAGCCTAAATGCAACGTCAATTCCCATATCTTTTCCTCTTGACGCCCATCTTTCTCTTATCTTTTACCCAACACCCCTTGTATCTTATTCTTCTCCCGTTTCACTCTACTCTCACGTAACGCTCTTCACATCCGAATTTCTATCTTTCTCTTACACATTCTGACACTCCCCTGCAACCGGTTTCTCTTTCTCTTCACTCTCCCTTTATGGAACCTTTTACTTTTCTATTTTGTAGCCCCCACCACCCTGCGCACCAGTTAGTTTTTTTTTTAATCATTTCACCATAAGAAAGGCATTTTAGCCGCTGTTGCGCAACGAGTTACATAAGGAAAAATGATGAGAAAGAGAGAGGATTAGTTATAAGAAATATCAGGAGAAGGGTAATAGACGTATGAGAATACCGGTGTAATGGGGGTGGAATGGATGGAGAAAAGAGCTTGAGAGAATGGATGCAAGTTAGTGAGATAGGAGATGTCTATTGACCTTAGATTTAAACTCCTGGAGATTGTAGCTGTCGGGGAAGCAAGTATACGGAAGAGAATTCCACAGGCAGGAAGTGCGGAAAAAAGCTGTTAAAGTAGAAATTGCGGTTACATTTTATCGGTTTCACTGTAAAAGGGTGAGACTTATTTGCTAGTCTAGTAGCTCGTGTAAATTCGTGTATACACACCTAGGGAGCACCAGTGAGCTAGGTACATCGGTGCAGAAGTCGTGAAAGTATTTGTAGAAGAGACACAGGGAAGCCACGTCACGCCGATGAGAGAGCGACTGCAGTCGAGCTGCCAAGTCGGTATCGATGATATTACAGATTCTTCGTTGGATTTTGTCAAGAATCCCGAGGGAAATAGCAGGGGCACCCGACCAAATGTGGCAGCAGTATTTAATACACGATCGGATGGTAAATTTATATATGTGCGGGATGGACTCAGACAAGAAAAACTTCCTGGCCCTGCACAGGGAAACGACCTTCTTAGTAGCGGATTTAGCTATGGATTCGATATAGTCATTCCATTTGAGGTCCGCTGAGAGTGTAAGGCCAAGGAGGCGTAGTATTTTACTCTCTGGGAGGCAAGCTTGTTCCATGCTAGTGGGAGGTAGATGCGATTGTCTGTGGTGGTTAGTTGATAGCAGCTTCGTTTTAGAGGCATTGAAATTTACGAGCCATTTCCTTAACCCAGGCCACTACGGATTGGAGGTCCTACTCAAGCTCCGCAGCGAGGTTCGCTTTCTCAACCTCAGCAGATTTTTGATCGAGGCGAGAATAAAAAGTGGTGTCGTCAGCGTATATGCCTACTTTGGATCTTATTATATCGGGGAGATTGTTAATGTAAAATGCTTATTTCCAAAATGAGAAAGCTTTCGTAACGTTTGAGATGTGCTTGTGAGTATTCTTTTGGTATATATTTAAGATATGAGTTTCCAGGTACTCATTGTAAAGAATCTATCAGAAAATTCTCCAATTAAACCGTGAGTTGCAAGCATAATTAAAGTATTGATGTCTTAATGAGTGACTTTTTATATAAATTTTCACCGGTAAATTTTCGTTTTATGTTCCGAAGGCTTTTCTCACTTCAAATTTATCCAAAATAGCTTTATTTCTGGGCAAATGTATATGCTGAAATCAAATCAACAATTAGGTATTGAAGAAACCTACCTTTATTGATCTGAACGTCCAGAAAAAATTGAACTACATTTTGTCTCATGTATCACTAACGCAGTCATGAAATTAACTGCTGAATGACTTTCAGCGTAGGACAACAAATTTCGGTCTATTTTCGGCCTATTTACTATATATATATATACTATATATACGCGATTTTTTCTCCACGTAAAACTTTCATCTCAGGAAGTAAATAGGCGGAAATTTCAGTAAAAAAAGTAAATAGGCTGAAATTTGTGCCTACGCCGAAAGTCATTCTGCAGTTAATTACATGACTTCGTGAGAGTTACGGGAGACAAAAAGTGCGAGATATAGTTCGACTTTTTTCTGGTCGTTAAGATCAATAAAGGTAAATTTCTTTAATAACTAATTGTTGATTTGAATTCAGCATATACATTTGCACAGAAATAAATCCATTTTAGATAAATTTGAAGGGAGAAATACCTTCGGGACTTAAAACAAAAATTTACCTTTTCACCTTCAAATTCCTTGTTTTATAATGCTTTTGAAAATATTTAGAACTTTATTATAGACCGTCTAATTAATTGTTTCGTAAGATAAAGTCATAGTTTCGCCAACAAGCCACACCATAAGAGATTCGGTTAAATAAAATAAATCCTTTCTTTTTAAAAATTAAAATATAAAATAACCTCACAGTTTTAAATAGATTCACATCATACGCTAACGTCGTCTAAGATAGCACGCATTCAAATAAGTTAATGTCATTAATAAAAGTCTTTTAAATGACAAAGCATTTAAGAACAATACAATTTTTGAAAAAAAAACTTAATTTTTCAGTCGAATACCTGGTGTGGATATATTTTGCGTAAAACTTGGTCTCGGCACAATATCTAACAGTATTTCTTACATGAACAGATTTCAATAGGTATGATCAAAAAGAGTTCAAAATTAATTACGCATTTATGCATAAATTATACCATTATCAAGCAGGTATAATCTTCCAAAACGTCATTGTTTCTGTTGAGCCGATTTCAAAATCTCGTCTACATGACAGTTTATTGCTGAAACGGAAGCGCTTTGAATAGATAATTGAATTGAAGACTCGACAGCGAAAAAGAAGGAAAGAAAGAAAGGAGGATGAAACTGCGCAGAATATATGTAAGCGTACAACGCATGCGCATCACATCTTGGACAGTCGTCAATATTTGCGTTTCAAAATATGTAATTAAAATCATGATCGCTAGCCTTTTCTCTCATTTTTATTCTTGTCTCTGTCTTCAGTTCTCTAAACACTATTTGTCACACAAATTGATTATCATATAGCCATATGAATGCATGCACAGATATAATATTTGAATGCGATGCCGAGAAACAAGTTGGTTTAGTGAAATCTGCCATTGTCCGGAATAATTGTATTCTGAAGAAATTTAAAGCAAACCATTTCAAATTAGTTGTTCATTTCACGACTTTCTCCTTAAAGATCTGATTAACCTTTTTTCTTCTTTTTATCACTTGACCCCGGAATAAAGGCCAGTAAAACGCAGACGGTTAGCAAATGTTGAAGCAAATAAGGGACAATAACAGAAAAGAATCCTAGAAGACGTTACATTTAATTTTTTAAAGATCGAAGTTGACATAAAAAAACAAGCTGCAATAGAATTCCACAAGCGAGAATTTCGGTTGGAGAAAATACTGGAATAGATCTTAGTTTTGCGATTCAAAATTTTAACAGTGAAATTTTGAGACATGCCTGCTAACCCTTGGAAAAGGTATTAATCTGTCTCTTCCCTCCAGTTATGAGCTAAATAATAGTACGGATTGGGTTCTATATCCTTAGCTGAAAACCAGTCTACTGCAGAAAGCAATTGCAACGTCCTGAGGGATAATCTTCTGCCCAGTCAGTCATGTCTCTTTCGAGACAAAGTGTGTACCACGTATGGCACGTAACTGACTGGCTGACTGAAAATATAGTACTGCACTGAAATTCGTGAAATTGAGGTCAGTCAGTTAGTTAAGTGCCATAAGTGATACACGCTTGGGCGATCATGTCTCGAAAGAGACATGACTGACTGGGTAGAAGATTATCCCGCAGTAGGTTGCCATTGCTTTCCGCGGTAGACTGGTTACCAACCAAGGCTATAGAAACCAATCTGTCTTGTTATTTAACCCATAACTGGAAGAAATAGACGATTTAATACCTTTCCCAAGGGTATTTGCGCGTAAATGAATGCAATGAATTCAGCTGGAATTCGAACTCGGCTCTCCGATTTCTCGTTCCAAGCCGTTATCCAATGCACCACAACGCATAAATTGAGGTACCAAACTGTAAAATTCATCAGAGCAATAACTGTAAAAATATTTATAAAAAAGACACATGAAAGCTATGTTACGAAGGTGGCTGATGGCGACATACAATTTTAAGAGTGATCACTCTTTAGACTTTGTCAAGAATCTCTAGATATAAAACGGCTTTCTTTGGGTCAAGAGGGTGGCTGTTGGATACACTACGCCTGTCAGCAAGACTCTGCACACTGAGACCAAATCATCCCTTACATCTGGCCACCTAACTCCGCCACACTACAACCTCTTTTATTATCATTATGTGTGGGGCGTAGTTGAGCGAGAGACCCACGAAACTCTTTCTAACCCCAAAGATGAACTGAAGAAAGTATTAACGCAGCATTCACCTTCGTCCATGCGAGATACAGGAGATTCCGAAGTCATCTGGAGGCCGTGATTGAAGCCAACGACGAATTTATTGAATGAATTTACTCTTTAGACTTTCAAGATATTTTTTGTGCAAGTCTGGTAAAGACATCTGTCAAAATGTGATGTAAGTGTTAATATAATCTTTGCGTTATTTAGACGGCAATTCATCCATCACACACTGCACATGTGAAAAGTAAAAACCAAAATATTGCCACGTGAGTGGAACACTACTTTTTATTCAATAACAGACATTTGTTTCTAATTCAATGGGCTTAACCGAAATACTTAATGTCATTGTGGCATCACCCATCCAACGTCATGAACTCTTCCAACCATTACATATACCTCCTCTCACAAGTGAGTAGCTTACGAGTAGCCTGAGGAGAACACCCGGCACTTAGCCGAGAGTCGTCTACGAACACTGATACCGTAACGACCATTACAAGTCCCAGTTCGAGGGTCGAATTATAACCCGTATTATCGTTCTACCAACAAAGTTCCAAGTGTTGCATTTTGTTGTGTTTAATATATTATCGTTATTTCCTATTTTGGTTGTTCTGTGTTATTCATGCTGAACCTTTAACCGGGTCCACGACACTTAACAAACGTGAAGACAGAGACAGCAGCTCGGAATATGTTGATGGTTAACGACCTAGACTTGTTGATTATTACTAATATTAATGAGTTCTAAATTTACTGTCTGCTTCACGTTAATGACTTGATTTATTTATTATTAGGTTGTCCCAAAAGTTCGTAAACACTTGCAAAAAATTGTAAATTTACTCGCCAAGTAATATAAGGTTACCAGAAAACACTTGCAAAAAATTGAAATTTTACTCGCCAAATAATATAAGGTTACCAGAACACACTTGCAAAAAATTGAAATTTTACTCACAAAAACAACAAAAATTATTGCTCAAAATAAAGACCATGATTTTCCAAGACTTTCTGCCATCGATCTGCAAGCTTTCGGATCTGGTCAAAGTACCATTCAGCCGGCTTCGAATCAAAGAATTTTTGTCACGCTAGTCGAATCGGCAGACCTTCAGAAAGTGTTGCATTGAGCGGGAAAGGCCGTAATCTGATGGAGCACAGTCAGGACTGTAGGCTGGATGTGGCAGAACCTCAACGCCGTCCAGCTCTTCAAACATGTCTTTGGTCTTCCTGACGGTGTGTGGCTTAGCATTGTCCTGCTACATCAAAGCGCGCTTTCGGTCGATCAGAGCCGGGTACTTTTGCTTCAGCTTTTCGTAGACCCGCTCAAGTTGCTGACAGTAAAGTTCGGCACTGATGGCACGACCATTCGGAACCAACTCAAAATGCACGATTCCTTCAAAGTTCCACCAGACGCAAAACATGACTTTCTTGCCGAATCGATCTTGTTTTGGAACCGAGGGTGTCTCTTGTCCTTTCTGAACCCATCGCTTGTCTCGATTGTGTTGGACCAGTTAGACCCATTTCGCAAGTGTTTACGTACTTTTGGGACAGCGTAATATGTACGGCCTATGAACTTTTTGTAGGTTATTCAATTCCAGAAAATATTTTCAGATATTAATGAATTACTGACCCAAGTCCTTTAAATTAACCCATTGATTAGGGTGAGAAGATGAGAATACATATCATTCTTAAGAATATTTACGCGGGAAGTGAGTATAACCAGCCCGACCACAACTGAAGTTTGGCTCTCCAGCTGCCTCAATTCCGACGCCGTATACATTGCAACAGCTTCACACCAAAGCTTACTGCGCCTAGTATTTCCAAGTAGTCACCAATTTGCGGAGTTTCTTTTGTTAGACGTAGGCCTTCATCTGATCCATGGGGTTGATTGAACCGTTACCCTCTCGCACTGGTTGTGACACGCTTGGGAGATCATGTATCGTGTCTTTGCCAATGGTATTGCGTAAGTGAATATAACGTAGCCGATTGTGATTCGGAATAGGATTTTCGATTTCTCATCCCAATAGTTTATCTTTTACAACTGTAGCAAATCCAAGATTGCAGGACCTGGTATTCTCAATACGGTCACCCATGTAGGTGCTAAGCAGGCTCGACGTTGCTTATCGTCGGTGATCGTACGGGAGCCCATTATGCTCTCTGTACATACAAGTTTACAGCACCTGGTATTCCCAACAGGGTCACCGATTTCCGTACTAAACAGGCTTGATAGTACGAGAACAGATGTTTAACGTGCTGTTGCCGTACGCCTGAAGAATTGTGTCATTGTGCAAAACTTTATTATAGATGTGCGTCTGCTGTAAACATATAAACGAGACGTCGGAAGGGCGATGCTGAGTTAAAAAAAAACAACTGTATATTTTCCCTGCTATATGCTAAAAGGTGTTAAATTATTATTTTCCCTTTTGTTATTTTCATATTTTGGAACATAGCAAAAGATATACACTACTGACCATAATTATTAGACCACACCAGGTTTTTTAACTCTCTAGGGCCATTCGTATCATATTTGATACAGTATTTCCCTATAAGGAAACATTTGGTATTTCCCTATAAGGAAACATTTGGTATTCATTGACTGAGCAGTCAGTACTGCTTTCATTTGAAATTTATAAAATATTTCTCTTAAAAAATTTTTCAGGAAAATATTTCTTTCAAGGCTTGTTTTCATACTGTATCAAATATGATACGAATGGCCCTAGAGGGTTAAAGACATTATGTATTTCATACTATTTTTAGTATTTATTCCCAAGTGGATAATTCTAAATGAAAATAGAATGGTTCTTTTGTTATTATTACTTTGCAACTTTTTTCAAAGCAGGGAAACAAAGATGAACTCATCCAAATCACCCTAAATTTTCTCCATTCTTTCATTGATGAAACTTCAGTATAGGTAATTATTAAATATGTATAAATTCATTTGATGCACATGTTATTGTGCATCAAATTAATTAACAAAACAAACATTCTATTTTCATTTACAATTATTCACTTGGCAATAAATACTAAAAATGGTATGAAATACTTTATTTTTTAAAACACTGGGATGGCCTAATAATTATGGCCGGTCGTGTATTTATTTTTATTTTCATTGGTCTTAAAGATTTGGCCAACAGTGCATATAGTAGGTTGTTACAAACTTAATGACCGATTTCAGAAGCATAATACTATTCCTGAAAAAATATGTATAAATGTTGAAATTATTCAAAATACGAGCCTTGAGCATCTAAGCATCTCTGCCATCGATTGACGAGATTATTTATTGCTCGTTGATAAAAATCATTGGCTGTGATGCAACAAAATCTTTGAAAGCTGATTCCACCACTGGTATTAACTTAAAACTTTTACCATTTAAAAATGTGCTTAAGTGTTTAAAAAATCTTAATCAGTGGGTGAAAGATCAAGAGAGGAAAAAGGATGTGCTAAAATATCGTCTACTAATTATATGAGTTTTTGCAATGTTATTCTTGCAACATATAGCCATGCATTATAGTGCAACAGAATTGCACAATGTCATTTCATCGTTGCAGATTTCATTTTTTGCAGACGTGCATGCTTTTCAGCATGATGATTGCAGTACAGGTCTGCATTAATAATCCAATCAACTTTCAGAAACCTGTAGTGGATAACACCTACATCAAACCACCAGACAGTCACCATAATCTTTTACTAATGCAACTTTGGCTTTGGGAAATATTTGGGGGGACTCATCACGAGCAAACCATTAACCTGGTCTTTTACACTTGTCATAAATGATTTACTTTTCATCACAAGTGACTAGTCATGAAAGGGGTCATTAGTGTTACGCAGAAAGACGATCGGACATACTTCAAAAATCAAGAGTAACACATTTGTCCAGCCTTTTCACCTTGCCAATATTCAGCAAATAGCGCGAGACTGTTGCAGTGCTGACACCAAGCGTCTGAGATATTTCTCTGATAATTTGATGTGGGTTTTGCTCAACATCTGCTTGGAATTGTTCGTTGTCAAAACTGCATGACCGCCCTCTACCTTCTTCATCTTCAAGGCTCTCATCACGAGTAAGGAACTTCTGGAACCAACTTCATACTGTCCAATCACTTGTGAACCCATCTCCCCATGCTCTGTTGATGTGAGCATAAATTTGCGAGGCACTGTTCCCAAGTTTGAAAAGTAAACGACTATCATGTTTTGTCCTGTTCATAATTAAAGGTTTTTATGCTTCAATAATATTTCCGTCTGAAAATAAAAATTAGAGCACATATTATTGTGTACCAAAATTCTCCTAATATAACCGTGAATACTATATTAAAATGAATTTTCAAAATATAATATCTTGAGCTATATTATTTTTTAACAACCATATATATATATATATATATATAAACTTATTTATAAATAGAACTTTGTCTGTGTGTGTGTCCGTTACCTATAGACTTCGAAACGGCTGAACCAATTTTCTTGAAAAATTACACACTTGTACTATAAGCGTCTGCGAATGTCCTTAGGTAGATTTTGTGTCGATGTACCCCAAATAAATATCGAAAATCGATAATCGAAAAAATCGGGTTATAGAAGGAATGGTTGGATTTTAATCAAATTTGATACACTCATAGACAAAGACATAAGAAACGATATTCAGAAGTTTCAATAGTGCAGAAAATTTGATATCAATACCAAGAAATCATAATTTGACTTACATCCATTCATTTTTCTTTCAGTCTACGGTTTCGCTTTAACTGGAAACAACTATTGCTTTTTAGTCTTTCGTGCCAACGTTCAAAGAGTCTGAGCTCCAGGACCATGGATTAGTTTTAAAGCTTTCACTACACCCGATCAACGCCGGGCTATACTGCTAGTATATATATATATATATATATATATATATATATATATATATATATATATATGCATGTATGTGTATATATATATAGATGTGTATATGTGTGTGTGTCTTTGTGTGTCTGTGTGTGTTCTGGGTAGGTCAAAAAGTTCGTTTGTTTATTACTTAATAAACTGAGCGAATTTTCGGCCATACTAATGTAAATATTTTTTGGTTTGCCTACCAATTTTATTCTTCAGAAAATAAAGGCAAATTACATTCAATTCAATTTTTTTATTCACCATTTTTTTCAATAATTTGTTGCCACTTATTAGTCGATTGTTCGACACGTTTCGAGTAGAATTTCACACCTTTTAATATAAAATATTTTTCAACGGTCTATTGAATCTGGTTTTCATGAGAGGCAGTTTCTCTCTGACACTCGAAAAGGACAATAATTCCCTGGTCAGGGAATTATGGTGGCTAAGGCAGCGAAAACTAACCAACTTCCAAACTATTTCCCTGCTTTATTCAGGTTGTATGCGCCGTTGCATTGTCATGGTTGGAAACAATATTTTCATTAAACCCACTGTGTACGCTGTCACTTCCGTAAAAACACTAATGTATGATCCAGATCACTTATCCTGTAGTCGACTAGGATTGTAGCAGCAACACACATACTCCAGCGGTAGCAGTGGTGGTGTGTCTCGTGAAAGATATCCCGGCTGAGCCCCAACCTCTCCAAGGCAAATGGGCCCCTGATAATTGCACATAGCGAGATATATTCATACCTTGCCCAAGGATATTTACGCGCAGGTGAATGTAAATTCGATTGTGAATATAAACTCTACTAGAATTCGAACTCGGCTCTAGGATTTATCATTCTATCCGCCAATTATTAAACCAACGCCTACTAATAAGGTATGTTTGCGAACTACAAATTTATTCGTAACTACCACGTATGGTTAGCAGTTGGGATGTTACATTATGACAGGTCACTTTTGAAACAATGGAAAAGTATAGGCATCACATGCTAAATAAAGACACAACATCTGGTCGGGTGCCCCTGCTATTACATACAACGGAGAGTCTGTAATGTGATCGATACCGACTTGGCAGACCGCCTGCAGTCACTCTCTCACAGGCGTGACGTGGCTTCCCTGTGCCTCTTCTATAAATACTTTCATGGCTTCTGCTCTGATGAACTTAAATATATATATCTGCTATGAAAATCGGTTCTCTGTGCAGGGCACGGAAGTTTTTCCTGTTTGAATCTATCCTGCACATATATAAATCTACCATCCGCCTTTGCATTGAATACTGCTGCCACATCTGGTCGGGTGCCCCTGCTATTCTCCTCGGGGTTCTTGACAAAATACAACGGAGAATCAGTAATGTGATCGATACCGACTTGGCAGACCGCCTGCAGTCACTCTCTCACAGGCGTGACGTGGCTTCCCTGTGCCTCTTCTATAAATACTTTCACGTCTTCTGCTCCGATGAACTTAGATCACTGGTGCCCTCTAGGTACGAATTTGCACGAGATACTTGATTAGCAACTAGGTCCCGCCGTTTTAGAGTGAAACCGATAAAATGTAACCGCAATTTCTATTCCAATAGCTTTTTTCTCGCAGTTTCTGCCTGTGGAATTCCCTTCCACATACTTGCTTCCCCGACAGCTACAATCTTCAGGAGTTTAAATATAAGGTCAATAGACTCATCCTAACACATTAACTCGCATCTATTCTCTCAAAAGCTCTTCCCATCTACATCCTTACACATCTATCATCCTACTTCTGATATTTTCTATATCTAACCACTCATTCTTACCACCTTCCCCTATGTAGCCCCCTGCGCAACAGTGGCAGTGGAATGCCTTGCTTGGGGTGAAACGATTAAAAAAAAACATATTTTTCAAATCCTTACCATTTTTTGAGGAAACGAGTTTAAGGATTACGTTCAGGCTCAAAATCTTAGTGTTGTGGTAATCAATGAAAAAACTTATAGCACCGCTTCATAAAATTTATAACTTACTGAAGCTTTGTAAATTCTATATGGACAAGATTCATTATCACTAAATAATAGTGGCATTATATAAAATGAAAATGCTACTGAACAATTTAGCTATATTATGATGTAATATAATATAAAATACGCTATTTTTAGTGTGAGTTTTAATAAATAATTCAAATTTAAAACAATTTGCTTTATAATTTATGCCCATCACCGGTATGGTGCTTTATACACTTTTATCTAATAATTATGATCTAACAACATTTATTCATTATCCTTTTTTCAATAACATTTTTGCTAATCTTTTGTGCATAACGAATACAGTAAAAAATAATATTTTGCTTGTATTTTGCATAATTACAATTCTGGTTTTAAAATATTTTCAATTCCATGTATCTAATGCAAAATATATCAACTTTAAATTGAATTTATTCCTGAAGTAGTTAGTGCCAAACAGAGATCCGAAGACGAATTGGCATGACGAATGAAGCATTCCAAAAGTTGAGAAAAGTATTAAGAAACAGGACAATTTCGCTAGAAACAAGGAAGAGAGTACTGTATTGATATGTTTTATCAGTTCTTCAATATGTCAGTGAATGCTGGACAATATCATCAAAGATGAAGGAAAAACTTGAAGCAACTAAAATGTGGTTCTACAGAAGGATGCTGAGAATATCATGGATCGAGCATGTGAGCAATGATGAGGTTTTGGAAATGATGGAAACGAAAATGAAATTAATACTGAGCATCAGGAAGAGACAGCTGAAGTTCCTGGGACATGCAATGAGGAAAGACGGCTTGGAGAGCTTGCTACTAACAGGCCAGATAGAGGGAAAAAGAGACAAGGGAAAAAACGGATAACATATTTGAAGGACCTAATCAGGTGGATGATGGAACAAGGGTTGCATGGCGTAACAATAGAAGGCTTGCTAAGATCCACCAGGGATAGGGATAGGTGGAAAGCCATGATCGCTTACGTCCTGAAGGGACAAGGCTAATAGAAGAAGAAGTTAAATTTTGAAGACTGTAAGAAAAAGCTGCGGAAATTAGGTATTTTTGTCGATTATTCAGATTGTCTTTAAAACTAAATGCTCGAATTGCTAAAAGCTACAAATCTAATTTTTGGTGTCCGTACTTATGACATTAAACCGCTGCTTCGAATAGAATAATTTAAAGCAGTGCTCAATATAGAAATAAAGCTATGTATATTTATTATAAATTATACTCTAGAAAATGTTCAAACTACATTCTACTACAAAAGTGTACATTTTGTTTCGACATTGAAATCACAATCTCTAAGTAGGTAGTAAACGCTATTTTTGAGAGAAGATGGAAATTCACTTCCTTTCATTGGCAGTTTTCTTTGTAAACGATGTAGAAAATTTTTTGCCAATATGAGGGGGCTTACGGCCATATCACGTTAAATACACCGGTTCTCGCTCGATCACCGAAGTTAAGCAACGTTGAGCCTGGTCAGTACTTATATGGGTGACCGCTTGGGAATACCAAGTGCTGTAAGCGTTTAGTGACGGATGTTCGTTGTGGTGCAGTGGATATTGGCTCGGAAAGAGAAATCGGTGAGCCGAGTTCGAATTCCAGTTGAATACCCTGCATTCACTTAAGCACTGGTACCCTTGGGAAAGGTATTAATCCGTCTCTTTCCTTTTAAATAACAAGGTAAGGCTTGGGGACCCTGCCCATAAAAACAAATCCAAATGAATCTTGATACTCGAAAAGAAAAATGTACTGCTAGACACAAAACTTATATAAAAAGCAACAATAAATTGTTGAAAGAAAAAGGTATTACCAGCAATAAATAAAATTTAGTTGGCAATAAATGACCCGCCGAGGTTGATATGCCATAAAAACAAACCAGCCAATATGAGGAAGTGAATTTCCATCTTCTCTCAAAAATAGCGTGACATTGTGCTTTCAATGTCGAAACAAAATGTATACTTTTGTAGTTTCGACATATTTTAATATATATATTTCTTAAATTTTCTCTTTTAAGGGAGCGACCCTTTTTTTCATTCGGACTATTGTTTAGGTCTTTGTGAATTTCATTCGTGTAAAATACTTTGTAGAATAAAGACGGAAGCTGATGATGGTTCGCCTGAAATAGGCCCATACCTCCGATTTACCATGAAATAACTTGTCTGCCTTAATTTTTCTTATATTTGCTCTTTATCTATTTATATGCATATATATTAAGATTTCAATTTTAAAGTTATCCTAAAACTGTATGTACAGCATACTTCTTTGGATTCTTTTATATCTACATCGCATGCTGATATATATATACATACATATATATATATTATTCATCCACATACAAGCATGTTTCGATGTCTCACAGCTCATTACTGTGTTAGATACATCCACTTGCTTTTGGCGGGATCGAAACTCGACCGATTATATATATATATATATATATATATATATATATATATATATATATCTTATAATTATATATAAAAAGAGCTGTTAAAAATCGCCTAAAGACACCACTCATTGTAGAAGCCAAGGTAGCGAAATAACTCGTTTAAATATGAAATATATATATATATATATATATATATATATATATATATATATATATATGTATATATATATATTGATTTAGTTTTACTATCAGCGTAAAAATAGAAAAGGAAGGAAACAGAAAGGAAACTACACCGGCGATTTTTAGTTATTTTTTAAAGTTTCCCTTTTAAATGAAAGCTTTTTCAGGTGAAAAATTAAGATCTGGTGTAAGAGAAAACAAAATAAATTTCTGAAAACATTT
Source organism: Ascarosepion bandense (assembly GCA_037127315.1). Lineage (NCBI taxonomy): Eukaryota > Metazoa > Mollusca > Cephalopoda > Sepiida > Sepiidae > Ascarosepion > Ascarosepion bandense. Next base: position 300,418 of record JBBBDQ010001280.1, on the reverse strand, counting down.
ACATTAGACGTAGCATGAAGAGAGAAAAAAATCCTCAAATTCAACCACTGACGTAAATTCAATGGAATGAAAATAATTAAATTAATTTTTATTTGCTTTAATACTCATAAGTGCTCAAAGTTTTAACTGGATTAGACATCTTCGTTTTTGGACTGGAAATGTGTTAGAAAATTATAATTTAAAATTATCAATACTGAGTTTTGTTAAATTTCTCTCCTTAGAAAAATTTTGTTTCATCTAAATATGAATTCCGTAGTCACGCACTAGAAAGAGATATGAACGCACACACAGACCACAAAAGATTAAACATAGGAACGCCGGACGACGTACACACAAACCCGCATGATAAATGAAAGAAAACGTCGAACAGGAAATATAAAACGATAAGAGAATTACTGGAAAATATATATCATATATTATTTTTTTTAAAAAAAGAGAGAATATTATTGTACTTAGAGCCCACACCGGGTTTTTGATCGAGGAGAGAGTAGATTGCGGTGTCATCGGCGTACATGCCTACTTCGGATCTAATGGCATCGAGGAGATCATTAATGTACATCAGAAAGAGCGTGGGGCCTAGGTTAAAACCTTGAGGGACGCCCGCGTTCTTATGGTAATTTTGGGAGGCATGCCCATTTAATACTACCTTCAATGTGCGGTTAGAGAGGAATGACTGGATGAGATCAAACAAATGTCCAGTTATACCGTAGCTCGAACGCTTGGGAGATATCCAAGGCAACGGTTCGGGCTTCGCCATTTTTGTCAAGAGCCTGGTATATGTACTCGGTAATGGTCGTTAGCATATCAGCAGTAGACATGGTGAAGCGAAAACCGTACTGTTTGTCCGAGAGAAGCCTGTGGGCCGTGAGATGCTGAATCACCTAGACGGTGATAATGTCTTCGAAAACTTTTCCGAAGATCGGAAGGAGACTGATAGGGCGGTAATTGGCGGGGTTTGTCTCACGTTTTCGCTGTAATGAATGAAATTTAATGTATTTTGTAAATGCATTATACAGGGTGTCCATAAAATCGTGTGCACTTTAAAAAATTTATGACTTTTTGTATTTGTGATAGAAATAATCTGTAAAAAATATTATAAAGTTTAATGTACCAAGGTTTAAGTATAGTTATTAAATAATTTTTTATCACAAAATTTGTGACAATGTTAAGATAAGTAAACAAATGGTTCGGAAGGGGTGGACCATTTTATTGGCCTCCACGTTCGGCAGATTTAACTCCATTAGATATTTTTATGAGAACATGTGAAAAAAATTGTGCATGCAACCAAACCTAGTTCATAAGATGATTTGAAAGCTAAAATAATTAATGTGATTTAAGGCATGACTGTAAACCAGTTGGCAAATGTTTTCCGTGAACTTCAAAATCGTTTCCCTTTGTATTGCTGATGATGGAGGAAATGGCGAAACTTAAATAAAATTTCAATAAAACCTTAAAACATATAAATTTAATTTAATTTCTAATCCTTTTTACAAATTATTTCTATCGCAGATACAAATAAAATTGTATAAATACTTTCATGGCTTCTGCTCGGACGAACTTAAGTAACTGGTGCCTCCTCAACAGGTGTTTACTCGTGTAACCAGACTGGCAACTGGGTCCCACCCATTCACAGTCAGGTTAGCCAAATGCAGACGACAATTCTGCTCCTGCAGCTTCTTCTCTCGCACTTCCCGCCTGTGGAACTCTCTCTCATATTCTTGCTTTCCTGACGGCTACAACCTCCAGAAATTTAAATGCAATGTCAATACTCATCTACTAACCACTGGACTCTAGCTCTCTCCCCACCCCCGTATATCCTTCCCTTTCTCTCCACCTATGTATCTGTCAACGCACCTGCATTCTCAGTTTTCTATTGCTCCTTTCTAACTAGTTTGTACTCCTCACTCTTTTCTATTTAATCTTTTTACAGTTATGTAGCCCCCAGCTCATCAGTGGCATTTCTGCCTTGCTCGGGGTGAAATGATTAAAAAAAAAATTTTGTTAAAGTGCACACGAAATTTATGGACAGCCTGTATTTCAGGAAAAAATCATTGTAATAAAAACAAAAAAAAACAATAACACAACAGAGAGAGAGAGGCAGCAAACGAACGGCAGAGAAGAATTCGAAAACGATTACGATCAGAAGAGAGTCAGTATGGTGCCAAACGTAATACACGCTTGGGCGATCATGTCTCGAAAGAGACATAACTGACTGGGTAGAAGATTATCCCGCAGTAGGTAGCCATTGCTTTCTGCGGTAGACTGGTTGCCGACCAAGGCTATAGAACCCAATCTGTCCTGCTATTTAACCCATAACTGGAAGGAAGAGACGGATTCATACCTTTCCCAAGGGGATGTGCGCGTAAGTGAATAAAATGGATTCAACTGGAATTCGAACTCGGCTCCCCGGTTTCTCGTTCCGAGCCGATATCCACTGTACCACAACGTACATGGTTGACATATAAAGTTGACAGATCCTGTCGAAAAAATCGTCTGGCATGACACAGTAAACTAAATTTCTTAGCACCTGACCTTGTTATTCATTCAATATACTCGTTCCACCTCACAACGTGACACTGAAGAACGTTATCCGTATTCTATCAAACTTAAGTAAAGCGCTTTCTATATTCCTGATATGAAGTATTTAACTATTTGCACTATTTACATTGTTTGGACTGATGCTCTGATCTTTACTGGGCCATATAAAAGCGTCGGTTGAAGTAATCCAGTGACTAAAGGGACATAATAAGATATCTAAAAGGAGCATCGCATGTGGAACTAGAATAATCTACCTCGGTGGAAGAAATAAAGGATTGGGTTAAAATTCCAGCTTATATAATTATAGGAAGGCCGAGGTGTACATCGACCGAGACATCGCGAATAAGACAATAAAGATGAGGACAGCAGTCCTAACATTGTAAATAAAGTAAATAACCATGATTGTCGTTGTCAAGGAAGCGTCATCTCAGGAATTTATTCCTTAACAATTTTGAGGAAGAATCTGTCTAAGTGGAACTTGCTCTTTATCAGAGCAACATGAAGGTAATGGGCATGGTTTGCCAATGATATTTCGTATCCCAGCTGTGAAGGGCTGAACTGGTGGAAGTAAGGAGTGTAGCTTGTACTTACATCTGTCATAGACTAGCAGTATAGCCTGGCGTTGCTCGGGTGTAATGAAAGCTTTAAAACTAATCCATGGTCCTGGAGGTCAGACTCAGCCTAAAGAATATTTGTGTGAAGTTTGGTGAGAATCGGATAAAAATTGAGGATTTGTATAAAAGACATACAGACAGATAAACACACACACACAAACATCTTGCCTTTTTTATATATATATATATTATCGATTTTATGAACTATTGTAAGAACTGCAACCTTGAAACTTCTGAATATCGTTTATTATGTCTTTGTCTATGAGTGTATCAAATTTGATTAAAATCCAACCATTCCTTCTATAACCCGATTTTTTCGATTATCGATTTTCGATATTTATCGAGAGTACCGCGACACAAAATCTACCTAAGAACACTCGCAGACGCTTATAGTACAACTGTGTAAATTTTCAAGAAAATCGGTTCCGCCGTTTCGGAGTCTATAGGTAACGGACACGCGCACACACACACACACACACACACACAGACAAAGTTCCATTTATAAATAAATTTAGATTAGCGATATAGCAGTGATAAGTTAACAATACTTCTTTAAGCATTATTGAGGAAATAAGTAATTGATCACCCACAAGACCATCTAACCGCTTTTGAACCTTGTCGAGGTTAGACTAGGAACCCCAGGCAGCACAGGCCAAGATATTTGATTTTCTAAGCGCCGCTTATATGTAGCACGAGGCCGAAAATTTGTGGTACCCAGTGAGGATCGAACTTGTTACTCAGTTGTAATAGAGTCTCGCGAGACAAACTTGCTAACGATTACACCACTTCGAGGTGATTTTTTCTAAGTGTAGCTCAGGATTGGCACAAGGCCGAAAGCATGGGGCAACCATAGTGAGGATCGAACTTACTTTTTTTAGTTGTAATTGATTTAGCAAGCTAAATTCGTGAAACATTACGCCCCGTTGAAATGTCCGCACAAGCCCAGATATGACAGTAATTCATCATTCTTAGTCTGATTTAACACTTGTAAAGACAGCGATACAAAGAGAGCAATACTTCTTTTATGTACCATATCCTTTCAGGACGTAGGCGATCATAGCTTTCCACATCTCCCTATCCCTGGTGGCTCTTTGCACGCTTTCTTCTGTTTCACCATGCAACCCTCGTTCCGTCATCCACCTGATCAGATATGTTATCCGCTGCTTTTCCCTATCTCTTTTTCCCTCTATCTGGCCTGTTAGTATCAGTTTCTCCAAGAACTTCTTCCTCATTGCATGTCCCAGGAACTTTAGCTGTCTCTTCCTGATGCTCAGTATTAATTTCCTTTTCGTTTTCATCCATTCCAAAACCTCGTCATTGCTCACATGTTCGGTCCACGTCTCCCTATCCCTGGTGGATCTTAGCAAGCCTTCTATTGTTACGCCATGCAACCCTTGTTCCATCATCCACCTGATTAGGTCCTTCAAATATGTTATCCGTTTTTTCCCTTGTATCTTTTTCCCTCTATCTGGCCTGTTAGTAGCAAGCTCTCCAAGCCGTCTTTCCTCATTGCATGTTCCAGGAACTTCAGCTGTCTCTTCCTGATGCTCAGTATTAATTTCATTTTCGTTTCCATCATTTCCAAAACCTCATCATTGCTCACATGCTCGATCCATGATATTCTCAGCATCCTTCTGTAGAACCACATTTTAGTTGCTTCAAGTTTTTCCTTCATCTTCGATGATATTGTCCAACATTCACTGCCATATTGAAAAACCGACATCACATAGCAATCCAGTTTTCTCCTCTTTTTTCTAGCGAAAGTGTCCTCTTTCTTAATTTTTATTTATTTAAATGCAAATATTTCCCAGAGCAATATTAAATATCGTTAAATAAGACACTTTCGTTTTCAAATTCTTTTTTAGATTTCTGCGTGTTAAATTCGCAAGGCCTCCTTTCCTTATTATGTACCACATTCATTTCAACTGACGTTTTCTGATTGCAAGAGAGTTTCCTTGCAGCTTTTATTTCAATAACTAGCTGTTTAGCCCGGTTTCACTCAGGTAGTTTAATGAAATAATAAAAATAAAACAAACATATGATGAATTTACATCGTAAATATTTACACAACATTCACCCTCCTCACTTTTATAGACATAGTTTAAGCCCCGGTTTCAATCGGGTAGTTTAAGGAATAATAAGAATAAAAAACATGTGATGAATTTACATAGCAAATGCTTACACAACGTCCGCCCTTCTCACTTTTATGGATATAAATAACAATGTACAATATCACTATTGGATTAGGGTGGGAGGGGGAGGGGCAACATATATAGATATAGATAATATAAAGTGGGGTGATCGATTGTATATTGCAATCAATACATAAACTGATCCCTGATTTTCAAGGGAGATAATATATATTTTTCTACCCCTAATATTGGCTTTCTGAAAAATTTCATGGTGTCGTTAGCGTTCTAACATTTTGATCTACATCTAAGCGCAACTCCCGTCGAGCTAGACCGCAAAATGCAGACGCTAAGTCGAACCTATCAAACAAACAAATACTTACGCAACATCCACCCTCTTCACTTTTATAGATATAGATAATAAAAAGGTTGTTACTTGTGGTTTCTCCAGGGTATTTTTACTATCTGTCAGTAGATCGCATTCTGTTACCTAGTTTTCTATTCATCATTGAGTAAATTGCCCAACATTCGCATTCATATAGGATGATGGATAGTCTTTGTTTCAAACAAATCCACCATATTCCTTAATACTTTCAGTTTAGTTGATGGAAAGTTCTCTTAATAATTTTAATGCGTCTTCGCCTTCACATTTTCAATTGGCTGTTAAAACGCTTTCTAGATATTCAAACTCTTAAAAACATTATGTAATGATTTGATTCTGACGTTTGCAATTTCTGAAGAAAGAAGATATTTGTTTTACTTACTAGTTCAACAGATTCTGTCAGTTAAAACGTTATTTTTAGTGGATACTCATATTTGAATAGACGCTGTGTTAATTTATTCAATAGTATATTTATTAATTTCGTCTTACGGCCTGAATATTCGAGAAATCTAGTTATGAAAAATATATGCCGTCTCACTAAGAAGCTGTCGTTAAATCTAACATTCTTATGCCGACAAAACCACAAAGGACATTTGCCGATTAAACAACGCTGTTTATATTGTTCGAAATGTTGTCCTCATTTTTGTCATATTCACGACGTTCAGGCCGTTGTAAACTTCGTAATGTGGAGTGCCAGAGAAAAACAATTACAAAAATCAAGTAATATGAGTTCTTAAGGCCCCAAAAGCCATGCACTGATTTTCTCAAAGACACATGGCTCAGTGGCTATATATGACTTCTGGAAATGGCATGTCTCATGGAGGGAGAACAATCTCTACCTGTGATTAAAATGAAATGCTCGGTTCAAACTTTCAATCGCCTGAAGAAGATCGGAGCGTACAAATACAGAAACGTCGTGAATATGACAAAGGAGTGTCTGTAATGTGATAGGTACCGACTTGGCGGCGCGACTCCAGCCACTTCCCCACCGACGAAATGTGGCCTCCCTTTGTCTGTTCTATAAACACTTTAATGGCTTCTGCTCGGACGAACTTAAGTCACTGGTGCCTCCTCAACAGGTGTTTACTCGTGCAACCAGACTGGCAACTGGGTCCCACCCATTCACAGTTAGGTTAGTCAAATGCAGACGACAATTCTACTCCTGCAGCTTCTTCTCTCGCACTTCCCGCCTGTGGAACTTGCTCCCATATTCTTGCTTTCCTGATGGCTACAACCTCCAAGAATTTAAATGCAATGTCAATACTCTTCTACTAACCACTGGATTCTAGCTCTCTCCCCACCCCGTATATCCTTCCCTTCCCTCCACCTATGTAACTGTCATTACACCTGCTTTCTCATCTTTCTATTGATCCTTTCTAACTAGTTTGTACTCCTCACTCTCTTCTAATTAATCTTTTTACAGTTATGTAGCCCCTCCGCACATCAGTGGCGTTTCTGCCTTGCTCGGGGTGAAATGATTAAAAGAAAAAAAAATAAAGATGAGGATATTAACGTAAATATCATATCTCAGAAATATCGACAAATATTAAAGGCTGAATAGTGCCTATAAGCGAACTCTTCTTCCTTAATACTCATAATTTCATATCTGCTCAGGTTCGTATTCAAATGTAAATAAAGCAATTTCTAAAGAAAAGATGATTTTTATTAATCCAGCATATGTTATCATTTTGAATGATATTTTTAGTGGAGTCTCATATTTGTGTAGACCCTCCGTCTATTAATTCATTTTCGTCTACCAGCACGAATATTCGAGAAATTTAATAAAAGAAAAATATGCCAGCGTACTGCGCAGTATTCGAACTTGCGTCCCTCTTGGCGGGAGAAACCAACTTTAAATTCGTCGTGCTTTTTCGGACTCAGCCACGAAGTACATTTACCGCTTAAGTGACGTTTACAATACCTAACTCTCATCTTGAGCAGTCTCTCTTGTTAACGACTTCTGTCTTTTTTTTAAACTGATGTTTAATTATTTTCTTTGTGCGTTTTTCTTTTCTGTAATTACAATTTCCTTGGAAATATATTTTCTGTGTGCGTTTTTGTCATCAACACAGTTCCACCTGCGTATCTTGTTTTGTTAAAATTGTGTCCACCAATAATATATTCTGGTTAATATAGTGATTCGCATAAGATAACCTTACTGTAAATCCTGTGAAAAGTCGCATCCTCATCTTACGTCCCTTGATATTACCGATTCAAATGCAACTAGAACTAAAATAGTTATCTTTTTTTGTTTTTGTTTTATTGTCTAACTACTACCAGACAGATATTCACTAAATCGATATGTTTCAATAAGGAAACTATGCCTGTTTACAATCTCTCTTTATCCAGTCGCTATCTTATTTAATGAGTTCAGTCAGACTGACTATGATATTTAATGAACTCATTAAATAAGGTAGTCCGACTTTTCCTCCATTTGTCTGGTTTAATGAAACCTATAAGTTTTAAATTATATATTTCCTCGCCGTGTAACAGAAATTTCAAAACTGCTCTTCAAGCTTCATCGAGAAATAAAGCATAAAATAAAATAAATATAAAAATGACTGGAGGCGGGGAGATATGGTGGAGAAGAAGTACTAGAGACTAACGATAGCAAGTCCCAGCAAACATTCACGCTGTGTGCAGAGGGAATATATAAAGCTCCCAGCACGTTTAAATTGGATAAAGAGTTCCACTGAGACAACCATGAACCAGTCAACACTGAACTCAGCAGCACACTGTTATTTGCTATCTGCATCCATATAGAGGAACCATAGGTATTTAGGATAGGTCCTTTAGAAGCCAAAATATAATTGCTGATCTTACTTGCTATGTGCTGTTTTATTCTCCTGTTCAGACGCTGAGTAGTTCTCCATATATAGTTGGCTTCGCAACTATGATTATACTAGTAGATAACAGAATTTTCTTGATAAGTGCGGGGAACATCCTTGCGACGTGATGAGAAAAATAAAACTACAAAGATCTCAGCAGGCGGATACTTCATGAAATCTACTGAGACAGGGTTTCACAACCAGCTCGAATCCAGGGAAGTCAAAGTTAAACAGGGTATTTTTAACTGTAACTGCCTTGGCGTTTTTGAAATCAGCCATCTTGTCGTGGATAAAAGAATGAACAATATTGGGAGTATAACCAACACCACATAAAGTCTCCGCCACAAAATTGATTTCATCCTCCAGAAAAGCCTCAGAACACATCATTAACGTCCAATGAGTTAGTATTTTAATATAGTTCATTTTTAGCTTCCTCGGAAAAAAGGAATCCCACCGCGTATATAACCTCGCAAATATAGTTTTCATAAATACTGAGGTAAGAAATATTGTTGGTGTGTAATGTACCGGGACATCCAAAAAGGCAAGTTGAAATTTAAACACTTTCTCAGCCGGTAACCCCAAGACTTGATGAAGACTATTAAGAGAAAAAAGAAACTATTCAACTTCAATTTCACTATTAAATAAGCAAAAGGTATAATCAACATATCGACTAGACAACTGAGGTCAAGCGAACTAAAACGTATTCTCTCTTCATGAAAGTCCACAAATATATTGGACAGTGCTGGATCCAAAGGAGAGCCCATAGCAACCCAGTCAATCTTTCGATGCATGATATTATCAAAGCTAAATTAAATAGGTAACGTAGAAAAGTTCATCAATTCAATAGCGCCCATAGCCCGGAGGCAGAATCGCCGCACGGCGCCAATTCGGTGGGGTTACAACCCTGGGTTAAATAGCAATCGGGGTCTAACCGTACTGATGAGCAGTGATACAGCGAAACAGATCTGTCTGCGGATGACTATATATATATCAAGATTATAATTTTACTTATAAATGCTTGTATTTCTTCTCCCGATATATATATATATATGTATATATATATATATATATATATATATATATATATATATATATATATATATATATATATACAAGTACTTTCATGGCTTCTGCTCCGATGAGCTTAGATCACTGGGGCCGCCTAAGCACGAATTTACACGAGATACTAGATTAGCAACTAGGTCCCACCCTTTTACAGTTAAACAAATACGATGTAACCGTAAATTCTACTCCAACAGCTTCTTTTCTCGCGCTTCCCGCCTGTGGAACTCCCTTCCACAAGTCTGCTTTCACGACAGCTACAATCTTCAGGTGTTTAAATGTAGGGTCAATAGACACCTCCTATCACACTAACTCCCAATTATTCTCACAACACTCTCATCTACCCAACCCTCATTCTCGGTATCCTCACCCGCCTATCACCCACCCTCTGTTATTTCCTATATTTAATCAGCCTTTCTCCACTCTACGTAGCCCCCTGCACAGTAGTGGCAGTGACATGCCTTGCTCGGGGTGAAACGTTTATAAAAAAAAAATAAAAAAAAAAAATATATATATATATATATATATATATATATATATATATATATTCCAGCTGTTGTAGTCTTGTACACTTGGATGATTTTAGTCTACCAACTGGTGTGTATACTTACATTGATATATTAGTCACCCTAAGAACTTTCAAACAAATTCGCGCATAGGAAAGTGGTCACTGATTTCAATATCGAGTGACAGGAGGCTGTTTTCTTTTTTTTTTTTTTTTTATAATCGTTTCACCCCGAGCAAGGCATTTCACTGCCACTATTGCGCAGGGGGTTACATAGAGGGGAAAGTGGTGAGAAAGGATGGTTAGATATAGGAAATGTCAGAAGGAGGGTGATAGACGGGTAAGTATACCGAGAATGAGTGTTGGGTAGATGGTGAGAGTGTTGGGAGAATAGATGAAAGTTAGTGTGATAGGAGGTGTCTATTGACCTTATATTTAAACTCCTGTCGAGAAAGCAGACATGTGGAAGGGAATTCCACAGGCGGGAAGTGCGAGAAAAGAAGCTGTTGTAGTAGAAATTACGGTTCCATCTTATCTATTTCACTGTAAAAGGGTGGGACCTAGTTGCTCATCTAGTATCTCGTGTAAATTCGTACCTAGGCGGCACCAATAATCTAAGTTAATCGGAGCAGAAGCCGTGTAAGTATTTATAGAAGAGGCACAGGGAAGCCACGTCGCGCCGGTGAGAGAGTGGTTGCAACCGGTCCACCAAGTCAGTATCGATCACATTACAGATTCTCCATTGTATTTTGTCAAGAAGCCCGACGAGAGTAGCAGGGGCAACCGACCAGATGTGGCAGCAGTATTCCATACACGGGCGGATGGTAGATTTATATATGTGCAGGATAGATTCCGACGGGAAAAACTTCCGAGCCCTGCACAGAGAACCGACTTTCATAGCGGCGGATTTGGCAATGGATTCGATATAGTCATTCCATTTGAGGTCCGCCGAGAGTTTAAGGCCAAGGAGGCGTAGTGTTTTACTCTCTGGGAGGCAAGTCTGTTCCATGCTAATGGGAGACACGATTTTCATGATTGATTTTAATCTCTAATTTTATATTTATATACCCTCTATCTCTGATTAAATCCATCAATTTCATACATTATATATATATATATATATATATAGTGTACCATGCGTAAAAATTTCCAAGATATTACAAAAATATTTTTAGGTATTTCTAATAACGTTACATTAATTAAAGTTTTAGTGCTCGTAGAAATATATTTAAGTATTTAGTCAAATAATCGGATTTTTTTTTATTCTAAAAAGTATCCCAGGAAGAAAAACCAAGAGCTAATAACAGAAAAGTTTAAAACATCTTTTTTTTATTTACAACATAAAAGTGTTCAAATTTTACTATGATGTTCTAAATTAGAATTCGTTTTTTTTTTTAAACAACGTTCCAGATTAAAGTTATGATTGCTTTTAGGAATGATTAAAAGTATTGCGTCATTCTTTTTCTGTCAATCGTCTATTAGACAGTGACAAAATATATAAAAGCAAAATAATTGGTCAAGACCTCAGTAAACGTATTGTTAACCTTCATACAAATGGACTTGGTTATATGAAGATATCTAGTCAGTTAAATGTACCACTGTTGATATGATAGTTTCCCACTGAAAAATGTGTCATTTCATTCGTACCCAAAAAGTTGTGGTCGTTCGAGAAAAGTAATGAAACGTACGGCAAGATTATTGGCGATAAATGTTGGCAACGAACCCCGAGTTACGCTTAAATAACTTCAGGGATTATGCGAAAGTGAGTATTGATACAATGAGTCGTTCACTTCGTTTATATATCTTTTCGAGGACTCCAAGGATAAAGAAAACATTCTTAAGTGAAAATACGTTCATGTTAGACTAGGGTTTGCAAACGAGCATTGTATCAAACCTCCTGCAAATTGGAAAAGGGTACTCTGGTCAGACGAAACGAAACCTGAACTTTTGGACAGAAATACTGTGGCAAAATCTGGAGAAAGAAGTTTACTGACTATTCATTGAGTAATACTATCTCAACAGTAAAATTTGGAGGTAGATCAATCATGATCTGGGGCTGCTTTAGTCCCAAAAATGTAGGTAATATTGAAATAATAGAAAGGAGGATGAATAAAGGATATTATAAGAATATTGTTTGGGAGAAAATTACGGCAGTGTGCACAGTCGTCACACTTGAAATCAAGTTGGGTCTTTCAATGAGGCAACGATTCTAAACATACTACAAATTTTACAAAATCATGATTAAGTTAAAGTAGAATAGACGTTCTAAAATGGCCAAGTCAATCTCCAAAGAGGAGTCCTATTGAAAATTTATGGAAAGATTTATGGCTGAAACTGAGAGTTCAAGGAATAAACCTCCAAAGCCTGCATAAAGTAAAGGAATTTTTTTCGTGAAGAATGGAAAAATATTCCGCCTCTTTGCTGTAATTAGTAATAACGGTTATGCTACGAAATATTAATTGATGATTTAATAAATGTATTGGAAACTGTTTCGTAATATTGTTTTTTGTCCGTGGAATATTTTTGTTGATTATTTTAAAATAATCTTATTGTTTGACTAAAGGCTTAAATGTATGTATTATTTACAGTAAAATTCTCATTAACCTGTGTTAGACATACATAAAGAAACATTTTTTGTAATGTGTTGTAAACTTTATTTTTTTAAACGACAGTAACTCTAACCGTGGATCAATGAATGTTAAAATTCTCGTATGTTGAAATGGCTAACTTCATTATTATTATTATTTTTCTGTCTGTGTAGATGGTGTAATCTCATAGAATGGTGACATCTTCTATTTCTGGGTGATGTTCATACCAGTGTTTGTTTACATATTTTCCATTGTGTTTGCACATTGTCCAATGTAAATATCGCCCCACTCTATCGTGACGACTTTTACATTCATTTGGGGCAACCACAATTATACCTACTTAGAGCCAAACCCGAAGCAAAAACTAAAATAAAAGAGCTGAAAAAAATACAGACATTCAGGCAGATAAACAGACACACACACACAAACATCGTGCCTTATATATATATATATATATATATATATATATATATATATATATATATATATTATCGATTTACTGCACTATTGTAAGAACTGCAACATTGAAACTTCTGAATATCGTTTCTTATGTCTTTGTCTATGAGTGAATCAAATTTGATTAAAATCGGATCACTCCTTCTATAACCCGATATTTTTTGATTATCGATTTTCGATATTTATCGGAGGTACCTCGACACAAAACCTAGCCAAGAACACTTGCAGACGCTTATAGTACAACTGTGTAAATTTTCAAGAAAATCGGTTCAGCCGTTTCGGAGTCTATAGGTAACGGACACACACACACCCACACACCCACACACCCACCCACAGACACACACTATTGCTTTTTAGTCTTTCGTGCCAACGTCCAAAGAGTCTGAGCTCCAGCACCATGGATTAGTTTTAAAGATTTCATTACACCCGAGCAACGCCGGTCTATACTGGTAGTATTTTTTAAATAAAAGCTATCTTCATATTTATGCCAAACTTTAAAATAGGGCAGTTATTTCTGTCGCAGTCTGTGTTTCCTGAGTTCAGCAGGAGGTGGCAAAGGATGGTGCTGCGATGACCCTATATAGAGACTAGTTTTATTGCCAATGATTTAAAATCGTACCACGTAACGTCGGGTGATATTAGCTTTCCAAAATGATTAATAGTTGTTCGACAAAGGAAAATGTCCAATATCATTTAAATGAAATATATAAGTTAATGTTGTCGCAATAACATGAAAGAAAGATTTATGCGTTGCTAACGGATGAATCTTATTGGCGAGAGAGTGTGGGACAGAATAGCGATGCAGAATAAGGTTCAAGTGGTTCAATGTCTCGTGAGTAGTATTTAATAATATTCAGAGGTGGAAAAGGCATAAGACGTGCGCGTAGCGTCAGAGTTATCGGTACGGGAAGTGGGATCAGAGAGCAGTGTTATCCAATCCGATTCTTTCTGTTCCCAATCGCAAAAATTACCACATATGCTCCTGTCGTATATGTCAATAATGTTGACCAAAAAACAGATCTCTAATGTTATCAGTCATGACATATCGTCTCGACTTGAATCGCATTACCACCGCTGGAACCTACTTTCCTTGTATATTTTCTATAAATGAAAATTGTTCTAATGAGCTTTACTCTTTGTGACACGCCCCGGAAGTGGATATATATCAATACGAGGTAGTTAACTGGTTTAGGAAAATGTAACCGGGTAGGTCAATCTAGTACGTAGATGTAATCGTCGTACGTAGTATCCTGAGACGTAGACGTAGTCAATAGTGAAAGATCTGTCTGTCTGTCTGTCTGTCTGTCTGTCAGTCTCTCTCTCTCTCTCTCCTCTCTCTCTCTCTCTGTGGACGTCCCTGCCTTCGTCTGTATTTATGGCTGACACCAGCCAATCACATTCCAGTGAGGGGGACCAAGGTGTATACATATTTATTACCTATTCATTACATCACTTTGGTATCTTGGTCACGTGATTTAAAGCATTGTAAGGTTGAAATAACTAGATGAAGTTTTATTATAATAAATTCACCTCTCGAAATTAACACCTGTAGAACTCTGTTTTCTTTTTAACTTAGTCAAATCAGGGATATAAATGATAAACACTTGAGCGATCATGTCTTTTTCGAAACATGACTGACAAGATTTTCCCGCAGTAGGTTGACATTTCTTTCTGTGGTGGACTGGAAGGCTATAGAAGTCCTGCTATTTTTCTCATAGCTGGATAGAGGGAATTGTGCGTAAGTGAATGCAACAAATTTAACTGGAATTCGAACTCCGGGTTCTCATTTTGAGCCGATGCATTATCAACTGCCATATTCTGTATGTCTGAAACCTGTTCTTATATTGTTCATTCTCTTCAATTTTTTTTTCATCAGTTCCACTCTCCCTAAATCCTTTGCATTCACGAGACATTATCGCCTCGCTGGTATAAAATTCTTTAATAAAAAAAGCTTTTGGAATTATATGAATCTATCAATTTTATAAACCTGTGCATTAAATAGCGGAGCAGACTGGGTTCTTTAAATGCAAAAAGTCCATCCAGAAAAAAGAAATTGAATTGAAAACCAGTTAGTTGTAGGGCTAGCAACTCCAATTACTACTTAAACTACGGCAGCAACATCTAGGGTTGTGGGACTGTTGTCCCATACTAAAATTAACGAGAAAAAAATGGCATGGTTAAATGTCAGGAGAGAGCCCATTCCTCACTCAATGACTTACTTGTTTCATGACCCGCATTTACGAACATCTATAAAATTACGTTAAAAAAAATTAAGCGTTCCAACGAGTCGTTATTTTACGTTATAAAAAACACTGTTAGTGATTGTTTTCTCTTTTATCAAAATGTTCCGACAGCAAAGACTCTGATCAAGAACTTCTGAGGAGCTTCGAAACATCTCTTAAATGCCGTTGCTTCCTGATCCATCCCGACCCAGGGTGGTATTAACTTTTAGGATCTAAGCTCTGGCCAAATAGTGAACCCCAAAACTGGTGTCAAAACAAGAAAATATAAAAACATATTTAAAAAATGACCAGCAAATACATTTTCATGAAAAAATTACCAATGCTCATGAAAAAAATAAAGGAGTTAATATAGCATAAGCCAAATTCTACAAAATGATTTAATGCAACTAAAAATGAATAAACAAGTCAATCAGTTAAGTGCCATACGTGATACACGCTTGGGCGATCATGTTTCGAAAGAGACATGACTGACTGGACAGAAGATTATCCCGCAGTAGGTTGCCATTACTTTATGCGGTAGACTGGTTGCCGACCAAGGCTATAGAACCCAATCTGTCCTGCTATTTGACTCATAGCTAGAAAGGGAAGATATGTATTATATTATTATATAGTAATAAGTGGGGGATCAGTTTATTACTTAATAACAATATAAAACTGATCCCCAACTTTAGAGGCCTTAATCATATGTTCAACTATTATATTCAGTCAGTCAGTTAAGTGCCATACGTGATACACGCTTGGGCGATCATGTTTCGAAAGTGACATGACTGACTGGGCAGAAGATTATCCCGCAGTAGGTTGCCATTGCTTTCTGCGGTAGACTGGTTGCCAACTAAGGCTACAGAATCCAATCTATTATTCTATTATTTAATCCATTACTGGAGGGAAGATACAGATTAATACCTTTCTCAAGGGTATTTATGCGTACGTGAATGCAACGAATTGAATTGGAATTCGAACAGGGCTCCTCGATTTGTCGTTCCGACCGATATCCCCTGAACCATAACGCACATAAAGAGAAAGATAAAAAAATCTTTTTTAAAGTCTACAAACCAAATTATTCTACATAATATAGAGAAGCTGATTCGATTGATAATTTTTTTTACGGTTTATCAACATTTGCAGGTTATTTAAAGCCAGAAAATATTTTCAGATTTTAAAACTGTTTTTGGTGGATGATAATAAAGGTTTTAGTGTTACTAATTAACCCATAGACCATAGAAGAAGAGGTAAATACATGCTTTTCTAATGGGTGTTTGTATGCAGATGAATATATTAATCCAAACGAGAATTAAAACTTTGCTTTCTTAACAATTCTAAGCCATTTTCAATTACAACAACAGCACATGCAAACTTATAGTTGCTACTTTCTAAAATTCCACTTCTTTTTGTCTCATCAGTTCTTCAATATGGCAGTGAATGCTGGACAATATCATCAAAGATGAAGGAAAAACTTAAAGCAACTGAAATTTGGTTCTACAGAAGGATGCTGAGGATATCGTGGACCGAGCATGTGAGCAATGATGAGGTTTTGGACAGGATGAAAACGTAAAGGACATTAATATTGAGCATCAGGAAGAGACAACTGAAGTTCCTGGGGCATCCAAGGAGAATCTGATACTAACAGGCCAGATAGAGAGAAAAGAAGACAGAGGAAAGTAGGAGATAACATATTTGAATGGCCTGAGCAGGCCGATGACGGAACGGGGACTGTGAGATGTTGCGTGAGAAAACATGCTAAAAGCCACCAGGGATAGGGTGACGTGGAAGGCTATGATTGCCCACGTCCTGAAAGAACAAGGCAAAGAAGAAGAAGAAGAAGAAGAAGAGTGGCAGCAGCAGCAGCAGCAGCAGCAGCAGCAGCAGTAGTAGTAATAATAATAATAATAATAATAATAATAATAATAATAATAATAATTTTTAATTCAGTTTATTCATATTAAATAAATCTTTTCAGACGAATATTTTTTTATTATTCATATTTTTTATTTTTTCAAGTCTTCACTTTTATACATTAGCTACTGTCTTATTTTTTCCTGTTTAAATTTTTGACATGTCTAGTCTCCTATGGATAAACTTTGCCACAATTTTTTGATATGTTTCTTCGCACACAATTCTTTTAAAATGTAATAACCTACTACTTCACAACGATCATTTTATTTAATAACCTTTTTCTATTATAATTTTAATTTATTTTCTAAAATATCCTTATCAATATATATATGACTAAGCAAATTAACCACATTTCACTGCTTGATGATGATGTATTGAACACCCAAACGTTTTAGCTATTGAGTTGCAGTGTGCTACAACAACAACAACAACAACATTAATAATAATAATAACAATAATAACTTAAACAGATAAAACAACGCTGGCAAGACAAACCTCTGCATGGCCAATATCTAGAACGTGCTAATAAATCTAATATTGATAAAGTTAATACTATCAAAGGTTACGTGCATCTGGATTAAATTCTGAGACTGAAGGTTTTTATTCTCGCTGCGAAAGACCAAAGTCTTTTCCCTAGAAACGTTCAGGCAAATACCATACATAATAATGTGGATCTAAAATTCAGCTTCAGTGATAAATACCAAGAAACAATAAACCATCTAATCTCAGAATGTTCTGTACTTGCCCCAAATGAATAGAAAATTCGTCACGATAGAGTGGGGCGATATTTACATTGGACAATGTGCAAACACTATGGAAAATATGTAAACAAACACTGGTATGAACATCACCCAGAAATAGAAGATGTCACCATTCTATGAGATTACACCATCTACACAGAAAAATTGAAGCAAATAAGCCGGACTTTACTGTTAAAAACTAAAAAGAAAAACATGCTTGTTAATTGATGTGGCTTGTCCAGCGGATTGTAACATACCAAACAAGGAATTCGAAAAACTGTCAAAATATAAAGACCTGGAAATTGAAATAGAAAAAATATAAAAATTGAAAACAAGTATCGTACCTGTGATAGTGGGTGCACTTGGAATGATAAAAAATGGAACAAAAAACACATTGAAATAATTAAATATATACAAAAATGTTTTGTTAAGTACAGCTCACTCACTAAGGAGAACTTTGCCTATGTAGCGCTAGGGATGTTAAGAAGATATGAAAAAACATAAAAAAGAGTTATATCAACACAGCACAACCTGCCTTTGGTCTTCCTGCAGACTTAGTAGGCAGTGCGATTATAGCAGTAATCGCTTTATAATGAAAAATGATATAATAATAATTAAATATCAATGCTTTACTTCTGTTTGAGCACCTTTTAAAAGTAGATATCAAAATGATTAAATATATTTCCATTAGTTTAAACCATTTAAATTAATATTATTGTTATGATAGATAGATAGATAGATAGATAGATAGATAGATAGATAGATAGATAGATAGATACGATAAGATAAGATACGATACGATAAGATTGGCATAGATAGATAGATAGATAGATAGATAGATAGATAGATAGATAATGATGATGCAAGATAGATAGATAGATAGATAGATAGATAGATAGATAGATAGATAGATAGATAGATAGATAGATACTACGTAGTGTTTGTCAATCGATTTCGGATACTTGGTGAGATTGTGTTTACTTTGCATCTTAAAACTTTCTAGCCATTATCGATTTGTGTGTGTGTGTGAAATAGATACATATACAAATAAACTGAAATAGAAAGTGTTATGTGATCGCCCCTTTGTACGTAATAATGGACTCAACTGAGTGTACATATAATCCTGGCTATAGTGAGAACGGCAGAGTTTGGTGGAGAGTTTGGTTGTAAGTTGATGCAGAGTTAGCTGGAGTTAGTTTGATCTAGAATCAGTGACCCGGACATACTATTTCACTTCAAGACTGTTCATTTATTTCTACTAATAGTATTCCTAAATTGACTAACCCGCATTCCAGTTTGTATATTTCGTTCAATATAACTTACATTTTCTATCTCCATATCTGTTTCTGTTATTTATTTTGTGTGGTTTTTCACCCGGAATCCACAACAGATAGATAGATAGATAGATAGATAGATAGGAAAGGAACTAAGATAGATAGATAGATAGATAGATAGATAGATAGATAGATAGATAGGAAAGGAACTAAGATAGATAGATAGTAGTAGGATTATGTTTTTTTTTCAAACTGTATTTATTTACCTTCAACCAAAGTCCTGCACCTTGTCAACACGTAAAAAGAACCCAATACCCACTATTTAAAAAAAAAAACCAAAAATCAGGGAATTATATCTTTTCATTTAAATTTTCAGAACTTATTCATTAATGAACTTTTTTAATGTTAAAGTTCTGTGGAAGTATTTTTTTCTGGTCAATTATATCGGCTCGGAACGAGAAACCGGGGAGCCGAGTTCGAATTCCAGTTGAATCCATTGTATTCACTTACGCGCAAATACCCTTGGGAAAGGTATTAATCCGTCTCTTCCTTCCAGTTATGGGTTAAATAGCAGGACAGATTGGGTTCTATAGCCTTGGTTGGCAACCAGTCTACCGCAGAAAGCAATGGCAAACTACTGCGGGATAATCTTCTGCTCAGTCGAGACATGATCGCCCAAGCGTGTATCACGTATAGCACTTAACTGACTTATATACAGTGTAACCATTATATAAGAGAGTTGTCTTGACCGGATAAAAGTTATCTTATATCAGGATTTGGTCTCACAGGCTCTAATTTGGGACCAGAGAAAATCTCTCTTATATCCGGGTTATACTATATACTCTTTTCTTAACTTATTAGTGGCTAAAAATGAACTAGTTAATTTTTTTTTTGAAGTTTCTATCTTGCAGTAGATTTCGGCTCGGAACGAGAAATCGTAGAGTCGAGTTCGAATTTAAAATTGAATTTGTTGCATTCACTTACGCGCAAATACCCTTGGAAAGGGTAGGGTCTACTGGAGTAAAATGAGTAGGCTTCTTATCCAGGTAATGCAAAAAGGTGACTTATGGTGCAAACAATGCCTTTTTTTTTCATTAAGTCCTCTAGAGAAAATAATAGGATTTGAATTTCAAATTGCTTTTTTACTCATTTTACCCCGGTAGACCTTACCCATTTTACTTTTTGGATACTCATACCCTAGTAGTCCCTAAATTCTTCTCCCTCCATCTATGTGTTTAGATAGGACACATTGGATTCTATAGCCTTGCTTGGCAACCAGTCTGCCGCAGAAAGTAACGGCAACCTGCTGCGGAAAGATCTTCTGCCTAGTCACTCATGAAACGAAAGAGATATTATCACCCAAGCATGTATTGTAAACTTAACTGATTGACTAAATGGAATTTTCTTATAGCTAATTCCACGAAGGGGTTTAAAAAATGTTATTGAGTGTGAACACATCGGAAATATAGTCCGAAATTCAAGAAAACTCAAGAATTACTTTTGTAACAAAAGTTTTGTTTTTGTTAAAAAAAAAGTTAGGTACCTAATTAATTTCTTATAGAAAAAAAAAAATCCTGAGGCTGATCATCCTATATTGATTTGTGAAAAAGTTGACATAGAAACCCTCTAAGATGTCTTTTCTGATAAAGTTACCCACTGTCCTCAAAGTTAAAAGGTTGATATTTTTCAGCAAGTCACAATTGTCTATCACAGAAGTCAATACAGTGTATTGACACTAGAAAATCGGAGATTGTCACTCAATGTTACATTTTTTTTTACACTACACTTTTTGATCCTTTTTACAGTTTAAAATTCAGGCAAAACACAGAGTATTGTAAACAAAAGACGCAAAAATGAAATAGGCCTTACTGACTTTATGAAGTGCTCATTCAGTTGAGTGCCATACGTGATACACGCTTGGGCGATCATGTCTCGACAGAGACATGACTGACTGGGCAGAATATTATCCCGCAGTAGGTTGCCATTGCTTTCTGCCGACTGAGGCTATAGAACCCAATCTGTCCTGTTATTTAACCCATAACTGGAAGGAATAGGCAGACCTTTCCCAAGGGTATTTGCGCGCAAGTGAATGCAATGAATTCGGCTGGAATTCGAACTCGACTCCCCGATTTCTCGTTCCGAGCCGATATCCAATGCACCACAACGCACATCCGCGATGTCTTTTCTGATAAAGTTACCCATTTTACCTCGAAGTTAAAAGGTTGATATTTTTCAGCAAGTAGCTATCACAGAAGTCAATACAGTGGAGTGAATAGTGTATTGACACTAGAAAATCGGAGATTGTCACTCAATGTTATATTTTTTTTTACACTACATTTTTTGATCCTTTTTACAGTCTAAAATTCAGGCAAAACAGAGTATTGTAAACAAAAGACACAAAAATGAAATAGGCCTTACTGACTTTATGAAGTGCTCATTAGCAACCCTAAAGTCAAAGAAATAGAATGTTTGGCTTTGTCAGCAAATTTAAGGAATCTGGATACCATACACACAATTCATTTCAGAAGATGAATAATGGCTAATTTTGCATAGCTACCCATTTTACCCTGGATACTCATTTTTAACCCAGTAGGTAAACCTTAAAGAGGCGTTTAAAGAATCCAGTTTTTATGCTATTTTCGAGTATGAACATTTTTTTTTTTGCAATTGTTTGACTTTTTATTTTTTTAATGGATGATCATAAAAAAAAATGTCCTGTTCAGAACCACCAAAAATTATTGAAAGACTTCAACTAATCGATTTTTATTTTTGTCTGTTTTATGAAGCTTTTTTCATTTATTGACTCCCTTACATTTTTTTTTATTTATGGCTCAATTTTTTTTTAACTATTAATTTCCGTATGCTAAGAAGACACTATAAATAGTTAAAAAAAAAAAAATAACGTACCTTATAATTAATTAGCCAGTTATTCTTGGTGGGGAGGATATTTGTGAATTTAATAGCTTACCGTTCAAGTCGTCAGCTCTACCCTGTTATTTTTCTTTTTGTCTTTCTTCCATGCCACATATGATATTCAAAAAACTTTTGATATCATTAATGTTAGAAATACAATTTGTTCTCGGCTTGGAGTTAAAATGTCTTGAATATTGTTGAATTCTGTTCTGGGTAAGCCATTATTTTTTTATTTTTTGTTCGTTTTTGCCTAATTTTTGCTTGATTTTAAAACTTTTCATGCTTAATTGAAGGATTGATTTTGTTTTCTTAGACATTTCATTGCCTGGACTTTAACTAAGTTAAAACTTATCAAGTCAACAACGTTTTTTTTTTCTTTTTGTTTCCTGTTTAGGATGCAGTTTCCAGTTTTCTCTTTTCCAATCTTTTCACTCTTTTCCTTTTTTATTATTTTTTTTTTCAATTGGAGTAGATCGACTAAACTATCGCCCGGTTCACACTCCACCCACATCTATTGAACAGGTGAAGAGGCTCATCCCTTGTTTCCTGTTTAGGATGTGGTTTCCGGCTTTCTCTTTTCCATTCTTTTTACCCTTACGTAGCCCCCTGCGCATCAGTGGCGTTACCGCCTTGCTTGGGGTGATATGATTAAAAAAAAAAAAAAGATAGATAGATAGATAGATAGATAGATAGATAGGAAAGGAACTAAGATAGATAGATAGATAGATAGATAGATAGATAGATAGATAGATAGATAGATAGATAGGAAAGGAACTAAGATAGATAGATAGATAGATAGATAGATAGATAGATAGATAGATAGATAGAAATAAGATAGATAGATAGATAGATAGATAGATAGATAGATAGATAGATAGATAGATAGATAAGATAGATAGATAGATAGATAGATAGATAGATAGATAGATAGATAGATAGATAGATAGATAGATAGATAGATAACGAAAGAGGTGATGCATTTAAAACGGGACGTGAAACCAGAAATGCTAATATAGGCCTTTAGTGAATAATTATAAAAAGTGACAATATAATTTTGTCAAAGAAACCCTGCGAATAGCTAATTTTAAAAAATATTGTTGTCGGAACCACGCGTGTCTAAATTTGTTTTATCCGGTATCTCCAAGATGTTTGAACCCGATATGTCTCAGGATACCTGAGATTGGAATCGTTTCGGTCATTAATCGCATGGTAGGGCGGGTGATGTTCTTTAGTGAAGATGCCGAGCCCTGCGTTGCTCTCTTTTTAGTTTCTTTTCAACTCCTCTCCTCTACTCAAAAGTGGAACGACCGAAATGAATTGTCCTTCACTAGGATGGACAGTCGGCGGCTTGTTTGCCAGGGTTTATGTCTGATTCTAGCTTGAAGGTGGGGAAAGCTTCAGTTCAGTTTATGCGTTTGCGCTTGAGGACACCGCGATGTCACTTGCCGTTAACGACCCTCGATGTAAAAGATGGTCTGCGGAAGTTTTGATGCAGCCGATCGGGTGATATGTCCTGATAAACCTGATGCTTGAGGATGGAGGCTTCAGTTCTCGGCATTTCTGAGCTATTGATGACTCCGTTGTTAGTGAATCGTTTCTACCATTTGATACTGAGGATCTGTCAGGATTTGCCGTGTTGGAAACGTTCACGCTTTTTCAGGTCTTTTTAATACAAATTCTCATGTGGTGTAAGCGTAGAGCAAGATGGAAATGACAATAACTCAAAACATTATGAGTTTTCTTCTTTGAATACAATTTATAGAAAAGAATTTAAAATGGAGATATATTGAGAAAGAGAAAAAAGGAAAGGGAAACGAGAAAAATATTTCTTATGAAGTCCTTATTGCCTTTATCAACTCTTTTATTCTTCATGGAGAACTTAATGTAATAACAGATGAAGAAAAGAATCACACACACAAAAAAAAAAACAAAAAACAAATATGATACAATAAAAGATGGAATATGAAACCGCCAAGTATTCAAAGATGAAAGATAAGAAAATTGATAAAGAAAATAAGTGCTGAATAATGGAAAGTATAGCTGAAATATAATCGAATAAGCGAATAATGGATTAAGGGAATAAGAGTACTGTCTGCAAAAGATACTTAAGATGAAAGAGAGGAAAGGTAAATAAAGAAAGATAGAATCAGAGAATAACAGATAAAAAGAATCTGAATTCAAGAATGAAACACAAAACTAAAGAAGGAAAAAAGATAAGAATTGTTGACATAGACAGAATAACAAAGTAAAGGAAAAAGAGAATTAGATTTGCAAAGAGAAAAGAATGGGTGAATGAAGCTGAAAAATAGAGAAAGAGAATAAAAAAATAAACGAATAAGAGAATATGATTTACAACCAGAAAAATATTAATGAATAAAGTTAATGAAAGATAAAAAATAATAGAATAAGTATAGATGAAAAATAATCGAATAAGCGAATAATGGATTAAGGGAATAAGAGTACTGTCTGCAAAGGATACTTAAGATGAAAGAGAGGAAAGGTAGATAAAGAGAGATAGACTCAGAGAATAACAGATAAAAAGAATAAGAATTCAAGAATAAAGCACAAAACTAAAGAAGGATAAGAATTGTTGATATCAACATAATAAGAAAGTAACGGAAAAAGAGAATTAGATTTGCAACGGGAAAAGAAATGAAGCTGAAAAAATAGAGAAAGAGAAAGAGAGTAAAAAAATAAAGGAATAAGAGAATATGATTTGCAAGCAGAAAAGTATTAATGAATAAAAGTGATGAAAGATAGAAGAAAATAGAATAAGAAAATAACAGAATAAGAGAATAAGATTTGCAAACGGCACAAAGCATCAACCCTCTACCCAAAAGACATCTTTCCATTATCAGCATACTTATTGCAACTCACTCCTTGATTTTCTTCGTGACGCCCCCGTGGACTGACATCTTCAACATCCTAACTTAAAATCACGCTACTGAGTTTTCCTTTTGGGTCAAATCCGACATGGACGCTTTCATCCTTTCTCAGAAATACCAGGTGAAACGTCATCAAAATTATTCACACCATTATGCTCGACCGCTATAGCACACATGAACTACTATTTTTGGCTATACCAGCGTGCCAACATGCACCTATTCGTTACTACTCACAATAAATGTTATCGAGTCCTCGAAGGGGAAAAAATCACCGTTTGCCGAAAACATGATGTACCGCATAGTCTTTAACAGATTTGCATCTCGTGATTACTGGCGGCTCTTTAATAAGATATTAGACAAGTGCACTAAGACTAGCACTACTCTTCAATTAATTTAAGGTGTTGTCATCCTTTGCTGGTAAAGCTAAATACTTTGCCCGTAAATTCTTTTCAAACTTTACTGTTGACTCATCAAGATACTAATCCCTAACTTCCATACTAGTGATATACATATAACTCCCGTGGTTTCTGCTATCATCTCTAACCTAGATCACACAAAGCATGTGGACCAGATGGTATCCCTGAATAGTCATTAAGAAGTGTGCCTCCGAACTGGCTCCTGTTCTCTCTAAACTGTATAATAAATGTCTAGCTCCTTTTTACTTTTATGCTTTCTGGAAATCATTGTCTGTTGTTCTACTTTACAAGAAATCTAGTGAGCTGCCCGATTTTCCAACTATAGGCCTATTAGCCTTCTACGGAAGTCTTGAAGCAGCCGATCGGGTGAAATGTCCTGACAAAACTTATGCTTTGTTCATGCGTTGGTACAATTTATTGTTCGGTACCTCTGCTATATACCTTGAGCTTCTTGATAAGATTTAAAGAATAATAAGTAATATTATTGGTCCTGGTCTGGCAGCTAGGCTACTGACACTTACTCACCGCCAGAATGCTGCGTCTTTGCTATTATATATATTTTTATAAGAGTTGTTCAAATGAGCTCTTTGCTATCTTAACTACACATTTTGAATTTAAACACAGTACTAGACAGGTGTCGTGATCTCATCAATTTGCAGTTGAGCTGGCTGGATGTCGCCGTAAGTTCTATGCTAACAGTTTCTTTACACGTACTTCTCGCTTGAGATACTGTTATCTTTTGCTAGTAAAGGAATTTTTTTCGCATTCCCTTCAGGCTTTGTACTTTCCAGTCAACTTTAACCTGCCAAAAAAAAAAAAATGAAATGCAACATAAATGGCTATCTACTTCCTTCCTTATTACACTTTTTTCTTTCTGTTCATTATTAGCCTTTTGGGTTCTTAGCCTTGCCGGGGGTGATACCGATTAAAACCCGGATTGGTGAATGAAGATCAAATATAGAAAAAGAAAAAAAGTGAAATAGAATAAGAAAATAACGGAATAAAAGAATAAGATTTTGAAACGGAAAAGAATAGATGAATGAAAATGAAAGATAGAAAAGAAATAGAATAATTAGAAAACAACGGAATAAGAAAATAAGATTACGAAACGGAAAGAAAAATTTGAATGAAGATGAAAGAAAAATATAGAAAAAATAAAATAAGAAAATAAGAGAATAAGTGAATAAGGTAGAATACAAACGATAGTTAAAGGTTATTTAAAATAACAAGAATGACGAAATAAGAGTTGGACATCGTGAAAAAAAAAACAAGTGGATAAATAAGAATGAAACAGAGAACAAATATTTGCATGGAATCGGGTTCAAATTTGAAATGCACCACAGACATTGGATTAGTAATAAACATTGCCAAGTCTCTTTTCTTATTTCTCCTCTTAAACGCCTCGGGCATCAAGAGTTGACCTTGACTTAGCTACTTTAGGTACAACTAAGCGAGTTGTTGACTTGTAAAATGGATCCATGCCCCGGAGTTTTGACTTCATTTACTTTGAGTTCGTTTCATGATGCAAATCTGCGAATAAGAGAATAAAGAAACTGTATTAAGAGAAGCAAAAGACAAAATGATGAAAGATATGATCAATAAATAAATAATCGGAGAAATCTCAGTCCACTGACATTCTTTACTGTAGTATTTTTTTCAGTTTAACACCCTTCTCTATTGGCCTTGTGTCCGACTTATTTTTAGTATTGTAGCGCAATGGTTAATAATATCATGTCGCATATCAAATCATTGTTGTCGTTCATTTGATCCTTACTAGGAATCACATATCAGTTTCTTTGGGTGGCTAATTTGTAATCTTGCAGAGTTGACGAATTCGTTATTGAAGCTCTCCAGCAGACTAAACTTATGCAGCTTCGTAAAGCTATCGATAACAAGCTTGACTTATAGATGAGTATTCCCGTGTCATGCGTTCAGACTTAACCGAGTGCAACTCACCAAACCCAGTAAATATCTTAGACACCAATCGAGACACAGTAGTTAAACAAGATTTTTTTCCTTCAATCTAATATACTTATGTCGGGTTTACAAAACAACTTGAAGATAAATTTCATGAGAAACAAAGAAAAGTGCTCAACTGCTGTGTTGTCTTTTATGACCTGAATAGAATCGAATATGGGACTTAAAAAAACCTCGATGAAGACCTTCCAACAAAAGCTTGAAATACTATAGACAGAGCAGATGCGTAATGGGGAAGTCTTAAGCAAATCGGGGACCACAAGTAAATTTATGCCTACAGTCAGAAAGAAAAAATGAAATTTTTGGGATACATAATGAGGAAAATGAAGATGGTCGGCAACCTCGACATATCTGGGAAAGACATAAGAGTAATCAAGATTCGATACTGGCAGCAAACCGTCTGCATACGAGCAGGAAACAAATTCAGCAGATATATGAAGACAGAAAGGGGCGTTAAACAAGGAGGTGTCTTTTCACCAGACCTCTTCAACTTGTACAGCAAGACAATTCTGAGAGCCTTAGATGCTATGCCAGGATTCGTCATCTGAGGCCACAACTTAAACAACATAAAGTACGAGGATGATACGGTGCTGATAGCAGACACGGAAAGGAAACTACAAGACCTCCTACAGAAGTTAGCGGAAGAGAGTGACAAAAAAGGACTACAAATAAACTGTGAGAAAACCGAATGCATAGTCATCAGCAAAATGAGCATCCCAAAATGCCAAACACAGGTGAGGGATAATAAAATTAAGCAGGTAGAAAAATTTAAATACCTAGGAAGTGTTCTAACAGAAGACGGAAGGTGCGACACAGAGATCCGAAGGCGAATTGGCATGGCGAAGGAAGCATTCCATACGCTGAGTAGAGTATTAGGAGACAGGAAAATTTCACTAGAAACAACGATGAGAATACTGGATTGCTATGTGATGTCTCTTTTTCAGTATGGCAGTGAATGCTGGACAATATCATCAAAGATGAAAGAAAAACTTGAGGCAACTGAAATGTGGTTCTACAGAAGGATATTGCGGATATCATGGATTGAGCATGTGAGCAATGATGAGGGATAAGGAGACGTGGAGAGCCATGATCGCCTACGTTCTGAAGGGAAAAGGCACAAAGAAGAAGAAGAAGAAGAAGCAGAAGAAGAAGAAGAAGAATGAGGAAAGTTTGCTTGGTGGAGTTAACACTCAGAGGACATACTTAAAACAACTGAAATAGGGGTTAACAGAAAGTAATATTCTCAAAGTATTTGTGTGAAGCTACTGCAGGACAGAGACAAAACAAATTGTAGAAAGAACAAAAGTTATTTGCAGCAAAAAAAACACAAAAACATAAAATTGAGCAAAGGTATGGTAGCCCACATCCTAAAGAAAATATTTTTACTAATTCTACTCCAGATACAAAGTCCATTAGCCACTCGAAATAGGGTGTTACTGATTGAGGTTGGTGAACGTAAAAGGAAGGAATAAAAAAATTCAATTCATAATATGTAGAAAAGATAGTGTTTAACTTGAAGCGAAGATTGTAGTTATTGGCACTGATCAGCCTCGATGTTGCTTAACTTCGATGATCGGAAAGGAACCGGTGTATTCAACACGATATAGTCGTAGACAATGACAACCTACTGCGGGATAATCTTCTGGGCCCAGTCAGTCATGTCTCTTTCGAGGAGTCGGATCCATATAGAAGTGGTCTTTGGGAAGAATACGTTCTGGTAGAACAGATTTCTTGCTAATAAAGAACAAAGGGATATGGGATGATTTGTTTTTGTGTACAAGGGATGGAAGATCTTATCTTTAGATGTAAAAACTGGTGGAACTAATGTTGATATGACACGTAAAAGAAGTGGTTGCGTAATATCGTTTCATTGTCAAGAACACGAGACTGCAAATTCTCATACGTAAAATTATTATTCATTCACGATCGCATGCTATCCATTAATCTCGGTAAGAGGGTTCTTTGTCTATGGGTACTTCAGAAACGTGGACCTACACCTCGCGTGTTTATAAAAGACTCTCTACCCCTTCCAACATGGATGTGCGTTGTGGTACAGTAGATATCGACTCGGAACGAGAAATCGGGGACCTGAGTTCGAATTCCAGTTGAATTCATTGCATTCACTTACGAGCAAATACCTCTGGGAAAGGTATTAATCCGTCTCTTCCCTCCAGTTATGGGTTAAATGACAGGACAGATTGGGTTCTATAGCCTTGGTCGGCAACCAGTCTAACGCAGAAAGCAATGGCAACCTACTGCGGGATAATCTTCTGCCCAGTCAGTCATGTCTCTTTCGAGACATGATCGCCCAAGCGTATTTCACGTATGGCACTAAACTGACTGACTGACCACTTCCTTCATGTATGAGGAGCCTATATATCTTCTCATACAGTCGTCTTCCGTGTGCACTTCCTGAGTGCAGCTGAGGCTACTATATGTTTATATGTTGGAGTGGACACCAATATTTTTTATAGGCGATAATAGGTAACTAGTGGCTAGGAGAGAACCTTCCAGGTCAATCCTCTGAAACACGTTTCTCTGATGCACTATGACAAGTATTTTTAAATCATTTCAGATGATCCTAGTACAAATTGGAGTTTCAAAAAACAACTTTTAAAGTAACATTTACTTATTGACATTAAAATCGAATTAGACTAACTAGTATTCATTCAGTTAAGTGCCATACGTGATACAAGTTTTGGGTGATTATGCCTCGAAAGAGACATGACTGACTGCCCAGAAGATTATCCCGCAGTAGGTTGCCATCGTCTACGACTATATCGTGTTGAATACGCCGGTTCCTGTCCGATCACCGAAGTTAAGCAACATCGAAGCTGATCAGTACTTAAATGGGTGACCATTTGGGAATACCAGGTGCTGTAAAGGTAAGTACCAAGAATGGTCCACCGGTCCTCCAGGTTTGGGGGTTGGGTGCAGGGCTAACAACCCTGCACCGTAAACAACAGTTTGTTACAGAAACAGCAACAAAAGGTTGCTGCCCTATCCACCATCTGGGTGTGATGGATAAATGATGATGATATTGTCGTTGCTTTCTACGGTAGACTGGTTGCCAGCCAAGACTATAAAAACCAATTTCTCCTGTTACTTAATCCATAACTTGAGGGAAGAGACGGATTAATACCTTTCCCAATAGTATTGGTGCGTTAGTGAATGGAAGGAATTCAATTGGAATTCGAACGCGGCACCCCGAACTCTCGATTCCGAGTCGATATCCACTGCATCACAACGCACATCCCTGCGCCACAACGCACATCCCTTAGTACTACCAAGTTTGAATTACATATTCCTATTGATTTTTGCTTGAAGACTTGTTTCAGATTAAAACTGGGTATGGAACGTCAATTTCAAGAAGATAGAATGTACAAATTACGAATCAGATATAACGAAACCAAGTGAGTAGAGCGAATTTTCTATCGGGAAAATATTTTTAAGAGAGAATAGAAAGTACGACACCAAAATCCGAAGTAGCATTGGAATAGAGGAAGAACGACATGGAAAAACTAAACGAAGTATTAAGAAACAAGAAAATTCCGTTAGAAACAAAGAAAGAGGTACTGAAAAATACCAATATCAAACCTCCTATATGGAAGCAAATGCTGGAATATTTTCTCACAGATTAAGAAATTGTCTGAATTAACAGATATATGGTTCTAAAGAATTATGTTGAGAATAACATAGACCGAATATGTGATCATTGACAATGCTTTAGCTAAAATGGGAACAAATATGTCACTTGTACATGGTCATCAACAAAAATGGAAGTCCAAAATGCCAAATACAGATGGGAGATACTAAAATCAAGCAGGTAAAAAAAATTAAATACCTGTGAAGTGTTCTGACCGAGGACGGAACGTTTGACACGGAGATCCGAAGGCGAATTGGTATGGCAAAGGAAGTATTCCAGAAGTTGAGTTATGTATTAAGAAACAGGACAATTTCACTAGAAACAAAGAAGAGAATATTGGATTGCTATGTGGTGTCAGTTCTTCAATATGGCAGTGAATGTTGGACAATATCTTCGAATACGGGGGAAACACTTGAAGCAATCGAAATGTGTTTCTACAGAAGGATGCTGCGAATATCATGGGTCGAACATGTGAGCAATGATGAGGTTTTGGAAAGGATCTAAACGAAAAGGAAATAAATACTGAGCTTCAGGAAGAGATAGCTAATGTTCCTGGGACATCCAAGGAGGGCTTGGAGAACCTGATACTAACAGGCCATATAGAAGGCAAAAGAGAACTTAGAAGGACCTGATTATTTGGATGAAGGATTTTAACAGGAGAAAGCGTACTAAGAGCCACCATGGATAGGGAATCATGGAAAACCATGATCGCCTACATCCTGAATCGACAGGGCACATAAAAAGTAAAAAGATATAACATCAGACAGAAACTGTTGTAATTCCTATAGTGCAAAACGAGAAAAGAAGGCTTAGAAACGCTGATACTCACAGGACAGATTTTAGGCAAATAGAACAGAGGAAAACAAGTCATCACATACCTAATGATGGCGGAGCAAGGTTTAGAAAATATAACAAAATGACAATATTTATTAAGAGTTACAAAAGAAAGAAAATTGTGGGAAACCATGACTGCCAACACCCTGCAGGGACACAGAAAAACAAGTATCAATTTAGTGTGACGGTTAATACGAATCTGCTTGTAAGTCAATGTGTAACTATTTTAAGTTATTACTACTCTGCCGTGACCTTGTGCCACGCTATGTTTTGCGTAAAAATAATAAAAAATACAAGGATATCCCAAATTAGCCAGGTGTTTTTTGTTTTTATTTAAATAAACACAACTTCGTTACCACTTTCTTCCTTTTTATATACAAAATTATCTTGTTGGCGTCACTTGATCGTAGTTATATGTAGATATAATTTGACTGGATGTAAAATTGGTGCGTGGCCTAGTGGTTAAAACGTTCGCTTTCTAAACATGAAGCTCAGGGTTCGAATCACAAGGTCGCTTTGTCGGGAAGGTAACTTCTTGACAGTATCATTTTGGAAGTGCCTGAAAACCATACCACGTAGATGGTTGTGGCATTGTTCAGACTATTGTTCA
This sequence comes from Ascarosepion bandense, assembly GCA_037127315.1. NCBI lineage: Eukaryota > Metazoa > Mollusca > Cephalopoda > Sepiida > Sepiidae > Ascarosepion > Ascarosepion bandense. The sequence goes on along the minus strand of JBBBDQ010001280.1, from coordinate 267,885 downwards.
CGATAACGCGCTCTCTCCCAGAAACTGTAACTAAGGTCCACTCAGCATAGTTGCAGTATCAACCACGGGTGGGCTCTGTGGGTGTTGAACAAACACAAGTGTGCCTGCAACTGGGTCATGCTAGTCGCCCTGGTAGACGGGTATCCTCGAATACGAGTAACCAGCCACTATTTAAGTATATATATATATATATAAGGGTGGATTGGCCTACATCAAATTGATATAGGATATTTGATAAATGAATTTAATTGCCAGTGCGCTGTTGGTTATGTGGGGCATACAACCTTTCATTTGGAAACGAGAATTAATTCAATATGTACCTTCGGAAATACGATTAGGCAAAATAGGTAGCTTCTGTTTTCTTTCGTCTACTAACATGGAATCTGCTATTGCTCAACACCTAGTAGAGAATATATCCTGTGCTAAGTTGTATAGGAAAGAGTAGTTCAAAGTTTTCTATGTGGCTGATTCCAATAATCAATGAAAGATTTTAGAATCAGTCCGCATATCCTTACGAAAACCTTCTCTTTTTTCCTAAAAGAAAGAGAGTGAATGAGGGAGGGATCTTGTAACAACAGGAAAAATTATTATCAACGACCATTATTAAATTAAAAACAAACCTTATGAGTACTAAATATTATCTAGGTTAAGCAGTAATCTCCCTGAATAAGGTCAACCTGAACTTCATCTCCCTTTGTCTACACAGAGATTATTGCTTAACCCAGATAGTATTTAGTACTCATGAGCTTTTGTTTATTTTTAGTTTTTAACATCGGTCGTTGATAATAGTTTTTCCTATCAACTTATTTTTATACTGCCGATGATTAATTTTCTGACGAAGTGTCGACCGAAAGGCGCCTTAAATACCCACCTTTTTTAAACGAGCTACTTTTGTATTTGTTTTAATAATAAACGGAAATATGATCTTTATACTTAAATCAATATATATATAAAAAGAAATATCCAGATGTTGGAGAATTTTTGTCTTTATTTTCAACTGAAATTAAAGCCAAAATACGACGTTTAGAACGGCTCATGATTAAACATAATAGACATTTATTGTCTCTTATATTTAACAGTATATGTTTAGAATATATATATATATATATATAATTACTATTATTATAGAAAAACGTTCAAAGAAAACAGTATCACTAATGACTAAAATCATTCTACGACTAACGAAACGTTAAACAAAGTCGTCAGACCCAAAAGGTAACAACAAAATGGGTAATGGGGGATAAAAAAAAAGAAATAAACAAAGCAAAAGCCGTGTTTGAAAGAAAAAAACAAACCCAAGACGAAAGCCTTAACAAAAAAGAGCTCGATACGAAAGTTCGAAAGCATCGTCCTGACGATCCGGTGAGTGAAACCGCGGTCGACTTTTGGCTCATTTTTAGATTTAGTTCGTATATATATATATATATATATATATATATATATAAGCGGTCGACTTTTGGCTCATTTTTAGATTTAGTTCGTATATATATATATATATATAAGCGGTCGACTTTTGGCTCATTTTTTGATTTAGTTCGTATACATATATATATATATATATATATATATATATATATATATATAAGCGGTTGACTTTTGGCGCATTTTTAGATTTAGTTCGTATATATATATATATATATATATATATATATATATATATAAGCGGTCGACTTTTGGCTCATTTTTAGATTTAGTTCGTATATATATATATATATATATATATATATATGTGTGTGTGTGTGTGTGTGTGTGTGTGCTTATATGTATATATATATATGTATATATATAAGGACACACACAAACACATATATATGTGTGTGTCGTTGTGTGTGTGCGCATGTCTGTGTTGTTATTTCTTTTGTTTCCTAAAATATGATTCTCCTCTCTTCTCACCTTGTCCTCATTTCTCTGTTAAATTAAATAGATAATTTTATCCATCGATTTCTGTTGCCCGTCCACCCAGTTGAGCTCAGTTCGGCATCCTACAAATACTTTACCTTGATCTATTCTTTCTTTCAACTAATTCAGTTTGTTTCATTCCCATATTACCCCCTGGTGTATATGCATCTAAGTCCTCCCACTCTTCGTAAAAAGATCCTCTCTGTTGTACACCTTTTTTTTTCCACCACTCTCACAAACTCAAGCAATTTATATCTGTTTCTTTTTTTTTCTTTTTTTTTTTTTTGATACCGGAATTAGAATAACGGCATCAAATTGCATTAATATATTCTCACAGTTACGGAGAGTCATAGAAATATTTTTATTCCTGTTCACTTCTAAGTTCTTTTGCTCGCAGAATAAACCGAAGGACGCTGTTATTTCCCCGTGATTGATATTGATATAAAATTTTCAGTACCTTCGGGAAATGTATCATAATTTAGAATTTTTCTTTTCAAGGAAATATTTACAAAATATTAAACGGCAACAAAAAAGAAAATGAATGATATTGCGGCATTTTAACTTTAATCGATCAAGTCGGAAAAAATTTTTTTTTCACTTAAAGAAAACAAAATTTTAACTTTCAACCCAACCTTTGGCAGGGTTTCATTTTTTTTTTTCGGTAGAAATGAAAGTAACCAAATAACTACTCCTTCCTTTAAGTATTAATGCTACAAACCTTTTTATCTCTATATTTCATTTTTATCAACGAAGTTAAATTCATGCACACTTTGGGATCATTTAAGAAGCTGAGCCCGTAGTATTTATCGAATACCGAAGTTGTATTTTCTTTTATGCGAGAGAATAACGTTCAGATTTTTTTGTTATTGTAAGATGAACAGGATTTTTATAATTAAAGGAAACAAATACAGTGTGATGGATAAATTGCCGTCTAAATTACGTAAAAATTTAAATAATACTGACTTTTCATTTTAACAGATATATTGGTTTGTCCGGAAATTTCATGCCGATTTTTAAGGATAATCAAAACACAAAACAAAATTATGCCATTAATAATTATTTAACTAAATATGAACAGTTTTGTCATACATTTCCCCATTCTTCCTTTAAATTAAAGATTTCATCATCCCGGAATTTTGATGGTTGATTGGCAAAGGATGTGCGTTGTGGTGCATTGGATATCGGCTCGGAACGAGAAATCGGGGAGTCGAGTTCGAATTCCAGCTGAATTCATTGCATTCACTTATGCGCAAATAACCTTGGGAAAGGTATTAATCCGCCTCTCCCTTCCAGTTATGGGTTAAATAACAGGATAGATTGGGTTCTATAGCCTTGGTCGGCAACCAGTCTACCTCAGAAAGCAATGGCAACCTACTGCGGGATAATCTTCTGCCCAGTCAGTCACGTCTCTTTCGAGATAATGATCGCCCAAGCGTGTATCACGTATGGCACTTAAACATGACTGACTGACTGATTGGCAAAGAACTCATAAACAGCGGTTTTAATGCCATCCAAAGAATTAAAATAACACATCCCAGCCAAGCTGCAAAAATATTTGCGGGTCGCTAAGGAAAAGTGAGGTTTGGCATTGTCGTGATAGAGAACAACACTATTCATTGTCTGCTGACTATGGCAGGTGGGATAGCACATCCCAGCCAAGATGCAACAATATTTGCGGGTCGCTAATGAAAAGTGAGGTTTGGCATTGTCGTGATAGAGAACAACAATATTCATTGTCTGCTGACTATGGCAGGTGGGATAACACATCCAAGCTAAGCTACAATAATACTTGTCGGGTTGCTAAGGAAAAGTGAGGTTTGACTTTATCCTGGTGGGAACAATAAAATTCCTATTCGCCAATTTCTGGTGGTTTTCTTGAATTCCTGTTTTTAATTCGTTTAAATTGCAAGCAGTACTTTTCAGAATCGATTGGTTACTTGGCAGAAGCTCAAAGCGCAAGATTAATTTCTAATCCCACCAGATGAGCAGCATGATTTTCTTAGAATGGAGATCAGTTTTTGGGGTGGTTAAAGTTGGTTCATGTCTGTTATCACAGGATTTTTATTACTGAACATTGTCGTAAACAAGACATTTCCTATCAACCGCTACAATTTGCTTTAAAAGGGTACGTTTTGAATACTTTTATACAACAAATCAAAGATAGAACTGATATTCAAAAGATTCCTCCCCTCAGAACATGTGCTATTGTAGCTATTTGAGTACCGCTATCGTTTCGTCTCTTCAGTTTCCCTGCTTCCCATCGTGTCGGGCGTATCACGTTCGACTGCGCATCTCGTCTCTCCTTCGGTATTACCATTGCGCCTACTCTGATCTGAATTCCGTTGCCCGTTAACCCGCCAACCGATAATCGTACCCCGCGTTCTTTTCGCATCACGCGACGGGAACTGGTTGTCGGACAACTAGTAGCGTTGTGTCGTCCGTTTTCTGTTTGCAGGCTAAAACGGTTCGACGCCGCCGTGTCTTCCGTTGCTCCTGCGCTGGCCCGCCGCAAGTGGTCATTGATGCTGGATTTTGATACAGTTAGTGTTTCTGCTAATTCACACGTTGTGTAATACGGGTTAATCTTAATCAAAATCTTAATTTGATTGTCGTCTGTAGTGCGGGTTTGCTTGAATTTCCTTCATCAATAAGGCTACAGTCACCAACTCTGAACTTAGGGGTCTTCGATGGCCGATGCTCTACTGGGAGCAATGAGCTTTTGTTTATTCGTTTTTAGAAGGAACATTTTGTTCGGGGATATTTCTTTGGTTTAGGTTGGGCTGGTTCGATGTCGTCGATACTTTTGTAACTTGCTTATTTCACAGGTGTTAACTCTATGAAAATCCCTTTATCCTCTGGTCAAATTAGTCTAGCACAAGACTGGTTTCAGAGTTTTCCTTCTCCTAGACTGGTCATAGAACCCAATCTATCCTGCTATTTACCTAAATCTGGAAGGGAAGAGATGACTTCATGCCTTTTCTAAGTGAAAATAATGATTTCGACTGGAATTCGAACTCGGTTCTCCGATTCATGAATCCAGGCCGTTATCCATTACTCTATCATGTTTTCTTCAAGTAAGCTCAGATGTAAATAATTTTGTATTTAATTATCAACGTCATTCCTATAAAAAATTAAAAATACAATTACATTTTATTCAATTGTATACTCAACACACCGGTTCTGGCTCGATCACCGAAGTTAAGGAACGTTGAGCCTGATCAGTACTTAGATGGGTGACAGCTTGGGAATACCAGGTGCTGTAAGCGTTTATTGGCTTACGGCCATATCACGTTGAATACACCGGTTCTCGCTCGATCACCGAAGTTAAGCAGCGTTGAGCCTGGTCAGTACTTAGATGGGTGACCGCGTTGTGGTGCAATGGATATCGGCTCGGAACGACAAATCGAGGAGCAGAGTTCGAATTCCAGTTGAATTCCTCGCATTCACTTACGCACAAATACCCCTGAGAAAGGTATTAATTCGTCTCTTCCCTCCAGTTATGGGTTAAATAATAGGATAGATTAAGTCTAAGAAAGCAATGGCAACCTACTGAGAGATAATATTCTGTCCAGTCTAGTCATGTCTCTTTTGAGACATGATCGCCCGATGCGTGGATCACGTATGGCACTTAACTGACTGATATACTCACCATTATTCGCAATGACTTGTAGTCACATATCAGGCAGCTCTTTGATAAATTTTGATGAAGATTTGTCGACGAGCTCTCTGATTTTCCATATCAAATAGTCTGTTAGTCAGAGTTATTAAATTCCTCCCGTGTATTTTTCCTACATACTTACTGTATACTTAAATCCACCGTATGCACTGTTACTACCGGATAAAATACTAATGTATTTTTATTTCTACATCACCCCTGTATCTTGTGCTTTTCCTTTCTCTCTACCTTCGAAAATGTTGGTTGGTTGTTTTGTTTTTATGGCAAATCAACCTCGGTGGGTCATTTATTGCCAAGCAAATTTTTATTTATTTATTGCTGATAATACCTTTTTTCTTTCAACAATTTATTTAGTTTTGTGTCTAGTAATACATTTTTCTTTTCTAGTATCAAGATTCATTGGGATTTAGTTTTTTAAGGGCAGGGTCCCCTTGTTATTTAACCCACAACTGGTGGGAAGGGATGGATTAATACCTTTCCCAAGTGTACCAGTGCTTTACTGAATGCAGGGTATTCAACTGGAATTCGAACTCGGCTCACCCATTACTTTTTCCGAGCCGATATCCACTGCACCACAACGCACACCCGTCACTATACGCGTACAGCACCTGGTATTCCCAAGCGGTCACCCATCTAAGTACTGACCAGGCTCAACGTTGCTTAACTTCGGTGATCGAGCGAGGCCCGGTGTATTCAACGTGATATGGCCGTAAGCCAATAAACGCTTACAGCACCTGGTTTTCCCAAGCGGTCACCCATCTAAGTACTGACCAGGTTCAACATTGCTTAACTCTGGTGATCGAGCCAGAACCGGTGTACTGAAAGTGATAGGCTGTAAGCCCTTCAAAAATGTCTTCACTCCTGTGTTCACATCCTTCTTTTAGCCTTTTCTCTTTTACGCCCTCTAGCTGGTTCGTTTTTGTCTTCATTCTCCTCCTGTCTAATACTTCAACTCTCTTATGTGACGCCCTGTACATCAGTGGCGTTAACTCCTTGCTTGGGGTGAAATGGTTAAAAGAAATGTAATCTAAATTGCTTCTTAACTGTCACGTATTATGAGTAGTTAGGATGATAAATTCACCGTTACAAATTGGTTCCCAGCAACGAAAAATGCTTAAGTCTCAACCTAAAATTATGACCGCTTGGAGGCATTTTTCATATTTGTTAAAAAAATACCAACTGAAATTATTGGAAACATAAAATTGGGCTGAATCGAGATAAATATATATTTAATTATATAGAAATGTTGAGGTTGTAGCTCATTAAAAAAGCATTAGTTTTTTTTTCTAATATCGATCGCAAAATTAGGTCCTCTGAAAAATATAGAACCCTTTATTACTCACTGGAATTTAGATGTAATTACAAGTTTGGAACTCAGTTTAACTCAGTTAAAACTATCAAATGAAAAGATTTATTTCTTTATTTATTTTTTTGTTTTAATCATTTCACCCCGAGCAAGGCGGAAACGCCACTGATGTGCAAGGGGCTACATAAATGTAAAAAGATTAATTAGAAAAGAGTGAGGAGTACAAACTAGTTAGAAAGGAACAATAGAAAGCAGGTGCGATGACAGATACATAGGTGGAGAGAAATGGAAGGTTATACAGTGGTGGGGAGAGAGCTAGAGTCCAGTGGTTAGTAGATGAGTATTGACTTTGCATTTAAATTTCTGGAGGTTGTAGCCGTCAGGAAAGCAAGAATACGGGAGCGAGTTCCACAGGCGGGAAGTGCGAGAGAAGAAGCTGCAGGAGTAGAATTGTCGTCTGCATTTGGCTAACCTGACTGTGAATGGGTGGGACCCAGTTGCCAGTCTGGTTGCACGAGTAACACCTGTTGAGGAGGCATCAGTGACTTAAGTTCGTCTGAGCAGAAACCATGAAAGTATTTATTGCCAAACATAAGGAATAAATTTCTTAGTTATTCATTATACTGATTTAGAATAGATTGTCAGTGAAACTGCTAACATTGTAAAAGCGGTAAAAACGGTAAAATTGGCTCGAGTTATTCATAGTAGGATACCTTATGTTTTATTGTATGGTGGAATTGGTTTCGAGTTCGAATTTAAGATGAATTCTTTGCATTCACTTACGCGCAAATACCTTGGGAAAATTATTAATCTGTCACATCCCTCTAGTTATGGGTGAGATAACAGGACAGGTTTGGTTCTATAGCCTTAGCTGGCAACCAGTCTACCCCAGAAAGTAATGACAACCTATTGCGGGATAATGTTATACCCCGTTAGTCATGTCTCTTTCGAGACATGATCGCCCAAGCGTGTATCACAAATGGCACTTAATTTTCTGACTGAGTTCTTTTAACGGTATACCGACCTCTGTGGGTTATTTAATGCCAAAAAAGATATGGTTTTAAAGGTATTTTTTTTATTATAGTGAGAACGTTGATTTAGTCAGATTTTGATGAAATTATATATTTTAGAAAACTGAAGATGTTTTGTATTAAAAAATGTATATGTTGGTAACAATTTTTCTATTGGCTGGCAACCAGTCTACCGCAGAAAGTAATGGCAACATAATGCTGGAAAAAATAATGTATAGTAGACAGCCTTTGGGAGATATAATGATGTATAGTAGAACAGAGTTGGGGAGAAATAATGACGTATAGTAAAACAGGGTTTGGGAGAAACAATGATGTATAATAGAATAGCTTTTTGGAGAAATAATGATGTATAGAGGAACAGGGTTTGGGAGAAATATTGATGTATAGTAGACAGGGTTTGGGAGAAATAATGACGTATAGTAGACAGGGTTTGGGAGAAATAATGATGTATAGTAGAATAGGTTTTGGGAGGAATAATGATGTATAATAGAACAGGGTTTGGGAGAAATAATGACATATAGTAGACAGGGTTTGGGAGACATAATGATGTATAGTAGAACAGTGTTTAGGAGAAATAATGATGTATAGTAGAATAGGGTTTGAGAGAAATAAATACTCGCTGAATACCGGCTCAAAGGAGAGATAAATGTAATAAAACGTCTCTTAATGGTTTTGTTCATTTTCCTTTCGCTAATGTTCAAGTAAATTCTCCCTACCACTCGAGATAGACCCTTATTGAAAGCGGATACTGCATGACCGATAAGAGTAACAGGGTAGAAGCGTAGTTTACGAGGATAGGGGTAAAGATAACGGTTAGCCCTAGACTTGACGCGCCTACGACGGTATTTGTCGGGAAAGCATCTTTCTAGTAATCTATACTTTAAACAAGCCATTCATGGGGAGAAATCCATCTAGTAGACTCGTTTCTTTCTGATGGAAGACGAAAAATATAAGGGTAGTCTATCTCAATGTACGTGGCATAGTTGGTCTTAGTTTTGAAGGTTAGATGGAAATAGCTATAGGGTAGCGTACAGCCTGAAAATTTGACGCAGAAATCTGAAGGCGTTTCGGAATAGTATAAGATGCTTTCCAAAAGCCAGACAATCAGGTTAATTTCGTTGGAAATAAAGCGATCAGCGCTGAACTGTGATTCGATAACAGTATATATGTGAAATCTGAAGAGTATCCTTAAAAATGAAGACAATACTTTAAGGAATTAAAAAAGAGTTCTACAGAAGCATGCTGAAAATAAAATGAATTAATTACAGTAGCAACTTTTCGTAAAATACATCTATTTGATGCTACATTACACAGCGATGTTTCTGGCCGTTAGACGTTTCGTATCTTTCAACATCATACCCCCTCTCCCCGGTGACCCAGTGTTATGGGGAAACACACCTATTCCTCAGATAATAGACTTTCCCTCCTACATTAATAAGAGTTAACAGGAAATTCATAAGAGTTCTTTAGACTTTTATTTGAGTTCAGTAGAATTACGAGGCAGTTGATATTAGTCGGTAGTAAGTCGAATACTAAGGAGTCAGCTTTCAATAGAAGATTACCAAGTTCCTAACCTTTTGGGTACGTTTAGTCGTTTATCAACCGACATAGCACGATTATAACCTTCAGTGCGAAAGCTACTCCACAACACCCAGGTATCGACTTGTGTACCTTCTGTCAGCTACAACTTTTACCATCTTCTCAAACGCCCACCATACGACTCTTCTTGGCAATTTATTGTTCTATAGTTGATGACTTCCGGTTCACCAGTAGCGTACGCTCTTTAATAAAAAGGTTAGAAACCGAGCCTCAACTTTCTGTCTGTCTATGATCGTGAACATGGCAGCGTGCTTGGTTTGAAGTAGTAAATTCAGATTTGATTCCCTCCCTCAACACACATACACACACTAACACACACAGAGAAATGCACTCAAACATCACATTCTGCTTACACTTATCACCCCTTTCATTCATGTAAATATTCAGGTAATGAAAAAGAACAAGGAACTTTTAAAGAAAATTTTAAAAAATAGCAGTTGTTCTTAAAATCACAAAGTAGGTCGAAATTTCAGAAATCAATTTTGTTTGTTGAACTTTCTCGAACGTTTCAGTTTACACTTCATAAAAAAGGATATCAATTTAAAATATAAATAAGTTCTTCAACTCAGCTTCTAGCTTCTCACATAGAAAAAACTTTCTTTGAAACTTAAGATTCTTAGTGAAAAGAAACCTTATCGTTGAAATGTTTAAAAGATTTTTCGGTAGTTTCATATACAAATACAAAGACCTAACATATACATATATATATATATATATATATATATATATATATATATAGACATGATTACGCGGATACTCTATCCCTTATTAATATTATCGTAAATATTAAGAGTTTTTGTTAAAGTAGCAACTCACAGACAGGCAAGATAAACAGAATCACCATGATTTTATACTGATTCCTAAATGCGCAGAAATTGTGGGATTTTTAACTGCGCCGTCATCATTGAATCCAAATTAATCAATATTATCTGGATTGTCGTACAGTTTCCGGTATAAAATAGGAGAATACTTCATCTCATTCAGATAATATTTGATTTGCAGAATACTCTCCTCATTGGATAAAATAGAAGAAAACTTCTATTGTAAAGTGGCATAACGGACCATCAAAGTCACCCCAGCAACCGTGATACGATATATTCAACACATGATATCATTGTCACGTGATCTGTTATTATAGAGGAGACAAAACAAAACCCCACTTAAACTAACCAAACACCACCATAAAAATAAGCGGTGGACCCCTGAAGTGTAGATACCAATGAAATATGCGTTTTCTTTTCTGATGTGTCCTCATTTAATCAATTTTATAACAGCAGTTAAGCGGAAAAAGATTTATTAGCCGATAATACAGTTTGCAACGAGAGAAGACCGTTATCAAAAATGGTGGACATTCTTTTATGACTTGTAAAAGTAATTTGATGCGCAGGTCACCCAAATTCCCTGGAGTGAACAGGAATGGACATTTCCTAATATTACCTATCCATGGGTTTACGTTCAATATTTACTGATGGTTAGTTGGGCAAAAACAATGCTTTTTCAACAGAACGGGGCGCTTCACGTCATAGAAAAAAATGAATAGCAAGTCCACATAATAGCTCAGTAACAAATTAGTTCTCTGAGATTATTTTTCTTGATAACTTCCAGGGATCTTTGAAGCGTGATATAATGAAAAAATATCTAGCCTCTCCGAGTATTTGATAGATATACACTGCCCGCCATAATTATTAGGCCATCCCAGTTTTTAAAGAAAATGATGTACTCTAAGTGGATAATTCTAAGTGAAAATCGAATGATTCTTTTGTTCTTCATTGCCTTGTAAAATTTTACAAGGCAAAGAAGCAAACATGAACTTGTCCAAATCAACCTAAAGTTTCTACATTCTTTCATTGATGAAACTGAAATATAAGTAATTATTAAATATTTATAAATTCATTTGATGAACATGTTATTGTGCAGTATTAACAAAAGAACCATTCTATTTTCATTTAAAATCATTCACTTGGCAATAAATACTAAAAATAGTATGAAATACATCATTTTTTAAAACACTGGGGTTGCCTAATAATTATAGTCGGTAGTGTATATAAAGATAGTATTTCTCATATATATGACACCGTAAAATATAAAACCATAAACATCTGAAAATGATTTTGAATTAGAATAAATGCACTTCAATTATTCTGATACTGAAAGACTTGTCTGGTAACTGCTGTCTATATTCTGCCATTGTTAAATAAGGTGAGGTTGATAGTGGCAGGGAGATGTTTTATATACATCTGTTATAGCGTGATGTTTTCGGTAATTTGAATTACATAGAATTTCATGTTTTCCACTAAATATTTTCTTCAGTGTCATGTACATTGTGACTAAATAGATGTGTTTTATTGCTCTCATAAGTGGCACATGAGGCATCTACTCAAGGGCGTGTTAATATGCCCGATATACACTACCGGCCATGATTATTAGGCCACCCCAGTGTTCTAAAAGATTATATATTTCATACTATTTTTTAGTATTTTTTAGTATTTATTGCCAAGTGAATAATTGGAAATGAAAATAGAATGGTTCTATTGTTAATACTGCACAATAACATGTGCATCAATTGAATTTATAAATATCTAATAATTACCTATATTGCAGTTTCATCAATGAAAGAATGAAGACAATTTACGGTGATTCGGACGAGTTCATCTTTGCTTCCTTGCCTTGTAAAATTTTGATAAGTAATAATAACAAAAAAAAGATTCTATTTTCATTTAGAATTATCCAGTTGGCAATAAATGCTAACAATAATATTAAATATATACTTTCTTTTAAAAAACTGAGGTAGCCTAATAATTATGGCCGGTAGTGTAGGTTATTGATTTATGATAAGAAACACAGTATTGTAGTGGGCAGTAAAATTGATACACTTATATTGATCACTGCTAGTCTAGATTTGATATTTTTTTTCAGTAACAACAAAGATTTCGGTTTCTGAAGAGAAAGTGTTTACAGTATGGACAGTTTTTCTATTTCCTCATTTACACAAAACTGGAAAATGTAAGAACTCTGAAAAAAATAATAGAACTATATAAAATGTTCCTTGTCCCGCAGATTTAACAAACCATACTTTAAAGAAAGGTCGCTACCCAAATATTTACACACACACACACACACACACACACACACACACACACACACACACACACACACATATATATATATATATATATATCGCACATTCAGCGAAATGAATCCACAGATCCTCATAACCATGGAGGAAACTATTAATACACAATTTCTGGCAAAAAATATACGCAAATATGCGCAGAAATATTCACAAAGAAGCATACCCGCATATACATGTGCATAGGCAAGAAATATAATATATGCATAAAAACATATATATATATATATATATATATATATATATATATATATATACGCATCACTCATTCAGTGAAATGAATTAGAGCACTCTAGCTATTGGGTGCGTATAATGATATGCGCTAAAAAGTCTGCCTACTTCCACCGAACGCCCATAGCCCAAGGGTAGAGTCACCGATTGAAGCCATTTCGGTCGGCTTTCAATCCTGGGTAAAAAAGCAATCGGTGTCTAATCGTACCGATGAGCTGTGATACGGCAAAACAGATCTGTCAGCGGATGACAATATATATATATATATATATATAATCTGTAAACGAGTATTTACTCAAGTCAGGTTTCTATCATCTGGTGTCTTCAGGTGATTTACAATTTTACAATAACTAAGTTATTGTAAATCGCCTGAAGACACCAGATTGTAGAAGCCTGTGCTGCGTAATAATTTACAAATAAAAAATATTTAAAGGTTCTACAATATAATTGTATTGAACACTTTTTAATACAACTGTGTACTGGTCTAATATAATTGTGACCAAAAATTTAAGTAATTAAATAATTATATATATATATATATATATATTGGATTCGAGCATGAAATATATATATTTCATGCTTGAATTCAATTTTTAAACCATATATATATATATATATATGTGTGTGTGTGTGTGTGTGTGTGTGTGTGAATATGCGAGTGTGTGTAACACTTTGATAGTGTTTCGTCATAAAAAGGGTATGCGAACAAGTACGCACTTGCCCTTGGACCTCAGTATTAACTTTCATGACATGACAGTTATAAAATATTTCTCACAACATCTGATTACAGCGAAGTCAATATATACAAGGAAACAAAAAACAATTTTAAGTTGAGTCACCTCCTAAGATCTTAGAAAATGGCTACTTATATAAATTTGTGGAAGGAATGGCTTCTTAATTGAATCTAGGGTTCACCACACATACACGTACGTACGCACATAAACACACACACTCACACGTATATATATATATATATATATATATATATATATACTCACACACGTATCGGGGTGAAATGATTAAAAAAATATATGTATATACTCACACACGTATATATACATAAACATATATACATACACACACAGACACATATATATATATATATACTAAAGAAAATTGAACTAAGTTAGTGTAATCAACAGACATCTTCCTAGAAGCGAAAACACCTTAGAAGACGAAAAATCATTAAGAAAGGAAGGAAAAAGAAATAAAGACCAAAAGGCAAACACCTACTTACCTAGTAAAGTTCTGAACGAATTAAAGAAATGCTACACAACACTTAACAAAGGACAGCTCGAATTATCGAATTATTACTCTGGTCTCACGCCCTCGCAATCTTCTAATCTTATGAAGATCACAAGAGCGTTAATCTCAGATTATCCTTCCTTATTCATATATATCTATATATATATATAATTATATGGTTATATATCAATTTTACATTGCGACATGGAAATTTCTGTTTCGAGATAGGTTCTCATCATCAGGCAATGTTGGTGTGGTTGTGCAGATGATTTACATTTAAATGACAAAATCTTTTGGTTTGCTGTGAATGTATGTGGGTGTTTTTTGTGTGGCTAATCAAAATGGAGATTCCCTTTGGGGCTTGACCCCGAAGAATACATGCTAACCAACTCTTTTCCTCTTTTTTCTTTTTCCTTGACCCTATTCTTCTCTTGTCTGTTTCCCTTCCTTAATGTTTTACCTCCCATTAATCTGATCTTATCATTTTCCTTTCAGTTTTATTATATTTGATGTGATATTCCTTTTGAGTACCAATCCCCTATTCTTTCCTTACTTATCCTTTTGAGTCCATTTGTTAAAGAAAAGATTTTTTTCCCCAAAACACTAAACTGCGATTTTTTTGTTCCATCTATACATTTGTTGTAAAGTTTTTTTTCTCTGATACAAAGGGGGGGGGGGTATTTTTTTAAAAAAAGTTATTCTCTTTTTTGGCTTTATTTTTACCTAGTTCGTCAGTGATTATTTTTCTCATGTACTTGTCAGTTCTATGCATGTTATGTAATTTAGGTTTTATTCATTTTCCAATGTGAATAATTTACAATGTCTATACATGACATTAATTTCGTTGCGTTTATTTAATAAACTTTTATTTTTAAGGGATCTAATAATAAATAGATTTTCATATAAGCATAATGAACATGGTTCATTTAAGGACTTACATGTTTTCGCTTCTTTTAGAATTTTCCACTTTATTGTGGGTGTTTTTTTTTGTTTCCTTTAGGTACCAATGATATCTCGATAGGGATGTTCTATTTCTGTATTTGCTATTATTAAATAAAGAGGTGTGCTAGTAAATTCGCTGCTTTAGAGTATTTTTAGTACTCCCTATATAGACTTTTATATTGTTTGGGTTTTCTTTTGTCGATATTTCGCATTGATAGATTATCGATTCCGTCAAACACCTGTTTTCTAGCGGACAGTCTATGGGGTTTTTACAATTACATTTTTTCTTGTCTAAATTGTTATTTCTGTTGTCTGGTTGTTTTTACTGATTTTGTTACTCATTATATTGAGCACTGTTTATAATAAAATAAATGCCAGAGTACTCAAAATAAAAATAAAAACCTTGAGTCCTCTTCACTTGGAATTATATATATATATATAAATATTGTTGTGGAATAGTTTTCGCACTGAAGCTTATAATCGTGCTATGTAGGTTGCTAATCGACTTAACGTACACAAAATGTTAGGAAGTTTGAAATCTTCCACTGAAAGCTGACTCCTTAGTATTCGACTAACTGCCGACTAATATCAACTGCCTTAGTCCAACTATGTCTAAACTGGAACTAACTAGTAGTTCTAATGAACTCCAATAGAACTCTAAAGAACTCTCTAGAACTTCTAAGAACATCCCAAGAACTTCCTGTTAGCTCTTATTAATATAGGAGGGAGAGTCCATTATCTGAGGAATAGGTGTGTTTCAATATATATATATATATATATATATATATATATATATATATATATATATATATAAGTGTAGGTAGGCATGGACGGAATAAAATTCCGTATTAAAGAATCACTATTCCTAAAAAAGTGCTGAATACAAGGTATTTATTTAGAATTTATAACACGAATATGTTATAATATCACTACAAAAGTCGCCATTTTGTTTCAACACTACTTGTGTCTTATCAAGTGATGAGGTTTATTTCATATTGGAGAGTTTTAAAAGGCTCAAGACTAGCCAAACCCCCTTACTCAGGGAGGTATTATTACATAGACAGAGTGGACCAATCAAAACAAAGCAATTCTTAATTTGAAGAATATAAAAACAGACACTAAAAGTAATTTATTGGGGCCTTAACATTAATATTTGATTAAAATAGAGATCAGCATTATTAATCAACTATTAGATTCATTTTACTTTATTTTTATTATGAATTTTAAATTCTAAATTTAACAAAAAGGTTAGATTTATGTTATAAAGTTTTTTTAGATAGTAAACGAGTAAAATGCGTGGGTGTACATATATTCAAATCTAAAGACATCAACATATGGACAAATAGACTAGTATATATACACACGAACACATACTGGCACACTGACACATGTACAGACGTATATAAGCACGCACACATACAAACATAAATTTGAATTTTGTTTTTACCGACGTGTCAATATATCCGTTAAATTTCAAAGCCAGGTTTGGAAATCGTCTGTAAAGGCTACAATATTGGACACATGTAAGAGCGAACGCGTATGACGACAAGAGCCGAGAACCAATGAAGTCAATTCAGACGCAGTCATATTTCAGTGTATGGACAATTAAACGTGGTTACATACATACTCACGCAAATGCACCAGCTACAAACAAAATCGTACACGACAAAAAAAAAAAAAAACTCTACAGATCCTCATAACCATGGAGGAAACTACTAATACACAATTTCTGGCAAAAAATATACGCAAATATGCGCAGAAATATTCACAAAGAAGCATACGCGCATATAAATGTGCATAGGCAAGAAATATAAATATATATGCATAAAAACATATATATATATATATATATATATATATATATATATATGTACTCGTGTACGCATCACTCATTCAGTGAAATGAATTAGAGCGCTCTAGCTATTGGGCGCGTATAATGATATGTGCTAAAAAGTCTGCCTACTTCCACCGAACGCCCATAGCCCAGAGATAGAGTCGCCGACTGACGCCATTTCGGTCGGGTTTCAATCCTGGGTAAAAAAGCAATCGGAGTCTTACCGTACTGATGAGCTGTGATACGGCGAAACAGATCTGTCTGCGGATGAAAATATATATATCGAATAAAGGAATAGGGTTGTTCCAACGAGAGTATAAAAAGTGTGAGAAGCCGTGAACGTTTTCTTTAAAATATATGTTCATTGTTTTGGTATTTATACAAGTTATGAAGTATTAATTGTTCATGATTTGCGCTACACGTGTTTCGAGTCTGAAACTGACTCTCTTAAGGCGAACAAATTCGTTGTTTTACGTTTGGGTTTCTCTGAGTATATAAATACCAAAACAATAAACATATATTTTAAAGAGAACGTTCACGGCTTCTCACACTTTTGTTTATATATATATATATATATATATATATATATATATATATATATATATATCATCGTGTCGCCCCAAGTAAGGCATTTTACTGCCACTGTTGTGCAAGGGGTTACATGGGTGGAATGTTATGAGAAGGAGTGAGAGGTTGCAGGGAGTGTCAGGAAACTAGTAGGAGAAGGAAGAGAATACTGATGAGAGTGGGGTGGACGAAGAAAAAAAGCATGAGAGAGAGGGTGTCAATTAGTGAGACAGGAGATGACAATTGACTTTACATTTAAATTTTTGGAGATTATAGCTGTCGGGAAAACAAGTAAGCGGAAGGGAATTCCACAGGCGGCAAGTGCGAGAAAGAAGCTGCTGGAGTAGAATGTGCGTTTACAATTTATTGGTTTCACAGTAAAAGGGTGGGACCTAGTTGCTAATCTTGTGGCTCGAGGAAATTCATATATAGGGGGTGCCAGTGAGCTAAGTTCATTGGAGCAGAAGCCGTGAAAGCATTTATAGAAGAGACACAGGGAAGCCACACTGCGTCGGTGAGAAAACAACTGTATCCGAGCTGTCAAGTCGTGATCGATCACATTACAGATTATCCGTTGGATTTGGTCGAGGACACCTAAGTGAATAGTAGGAGCACCCGACCAGATATGGCTGCAATATTCAATGCACGGGCGGATGGTAGATTTGTATATGTGCAGGATTGTTTTGGAAGGGAAAAACTTCCTGGCCCTACTCAGAGAACCGACTTTCTTAGCAGCGGATTTAGCTATTGATTCTATATAGTTATTCCACTTGAGGTCTGATGTGAGAATTAATCCGAAGAGACGCAGTGTTTTACTTTCATGGAAAGAAGCCTGATCCATGTTAATGGGCGGGTGGAACGATTGTCTGTGGTGGTTATTAGATAGCAGCTTCGTTTTAGAAGCATTAAAATTTACAAGCTATTTCTTACCCCAGTCCACGGATTGGCGGTACTTTTCAAGCTCGGCAGCAAGGTTTGCTTTGTCAGACTCGGTAGATTTTTGATCGAGACGAGAGTAAACCGTAGTGTCGTCAGCATATATGCTCACTTGGGATCTTATTACATCAGGGAGATCGTTATTATAGATAAGGAAAACGTAGGACCTAGAATAGAGCCTTGAGGGACACCCGCATTCATGTGATAGTATTGGGAGGCTTGTCCGTTCAATACTACCCTCATTGTACGGTTTGAAAGGAAGGACTGGATTAGGTCAAACAATTGTCCAGTTAGACCATAGCATTGCAGCTTGCATAGAAGGCCAGCATGCCAGACTGTCAAACGCTTTGGAGATGTCAAGGGCAACAGTTCAGGCTTTACCGTTTTTGTCGAAGGCTTGGTGTATATAATCAGTGATGGTCGTGAGCATATCAGCAGTAGACCTGGTGAAGCGGAAGCCATACTGTTTGTCAGAGAAGAGTCAGTGGGCTGTGAGATGTTGTACCACCGCGGCGTTGATGAGGTTGATAGGGCGATAATTAGCGGAGTCAGAGGGTTCTCCAATATTTTTATATATAGGAACCACGGAGGAGGATTTCCAGCAGGCAGGAAAGCAGGAAGCAGAAAGGTAGTGGTTATAGAGTTTAGAGAGAACAGAGGAGAGCTCAGGAGCACATTTCTTTAGGACAATGATGCGTATTCCGTCGCCACCGCTCGCCTCATGGGGATCCAATTTAGAAATTATATATATATATATATATATATATATATATATAAACACACATATATATATATAAACATACATACATACATACATATACATAAACGAACATATATTTGGAGACACACGTACAAGGACATCTGAACATATATACACACAAATACATACACACATAAATATGAAAATATACATATATAAATAAAGGCACACCCATGTATGTGCATATACATACAGACTAATATATTTAAACATACGCATACACATTAGCAAGTAAAAGAAAATATCAATATGTCTTTTAGTACTAAAAACCATATGTACACTCATGTACAGATAGTGTCGAAACAACATGTCTACTTTTGTAGAGATATTATAACATATATATATATATATATATATATAGTGATGATCCACGTATACTGTCTTAATATGTATAGGAAAGAATATGAATAAAAAGTTTTGAATTTAAAAATGTACTTTTTTGGGACAGTATTTGTTTATTTTAATTATTGTATTTTATATTTCAGACCGCCCTCGGTCCTTCATCAGAAACGAGTGATACATTTTTATCACTCGTTTCTGATGAAGGACCGAGGGCGGTCTAAAATATAAAATACAATAATAAAAATAAACAAATACTGTCCCAAAAAAGTACATTTTTAAATTCAAAACTTTTTATTCATATTCTTTCCTATATATATATATATATATATATATATATATATATATATATTCGAAGGGAGTTTGAAATGTCTCTGCCCAATCAAGAAGGAAACAAATTATGATGTTTTATATTTATTTTGTAAAATGTGTCTGGCCAAGAACATTTCAGCACTCCTTAAACCTTCTGTTAGTTCAATTATTACAACAAAATGCCAAACATTTAGAAAATAAAACATTTACTGTGGAAATTTTATCTTTATTCCTAAGTTTTACTATTTTTTTAGATCATTTCAATAATATTCAGAATGTATGTAAAACTCAATTTGATTTTGTCGGACGGTCGTATTAACAGCATTGAATTATCCTTTTCATGTTGTAACAACCGTATTATAACTTTTCTATTTAACTCGTTTGAAAAGCTGTGCGTTGTTTTGTCTCTGAGTTCAAATGACCCACGCTGATATTTCCATTTTTATTTTTGCCGTTTTTAAATGTCACGATAATTTGTCGGTGAAAAGCTATTAATTATTGTTTGATTTTTGTCTTTAAAGCTTTTGTCTTTTTTGTCTTTAAAGCTTTAATAAATTGAAAGGAGAAGATGTAAAGCAATTAATCCAATTGATTACCTGATTGGTTTGTTGGTATTTCCCCCTTTGTTCTTCTACAATCTCTTTTCCACACAGTTTAATTAATCGATTTTAAACCATTGCTTTGGTTCTAATCGCATTTGCACAGAGATTTTTCTACATATTTTTTTAAAGACAACGAAAAGAAACACTCAGTAGCATTAAAGGATATTTATGGTTAGCATCAGGTCGAAAAGAATTTTTTTTAATCGTTTCACCCCAAGCAAGGCAGTACCGCCACTGATGTATAGCGGGCTACATAAGAAACTAAAAGTTTAAAGAGGAGGAGAGCAAACAGAAAGAAAAAATAGTTACAAGGGGGTGTGAGAGAAATGATAATACAAAGATGGGAATACAGATGTGATGACAGTTTGAAAGGTAAAGGGAGAAAGATAAACAACAAGATACACCGGTTGAAAAACTGAAATCAAGTGAATAACAGATGGGAATTGACATTGCATTTAAATTCTTGGAGGTATACGTGCGTGAAAAGAAGCTGGTAAAATAGAATTGTCGGTTGCCTTTGGTAAATTTAATCGTAAAAGGGTGGGACCTTCTTGCCAGTCTACTTGCTCGAGTAAATTCTTAATTAATTCGATCCATATCTTGCGGCGGGGAAGGGGAGACGTTTTACTTTTATGCTAATTAACTTTATTTCTCAACTATGGAGGAAACTTTTAAACATAATTATACTGATTTTTTTATCGGATAAAAGAACTTTATCATAAATGTTTGATTTCATGACAAGTTTCTTTCGAGTTCATGAAAAACATAATTTAACAGTTTCCAATTGTTTTTTGATGTAATGAATATGTATACACCTTGGTCCCCCCTCACAGTAATAAGATTGGCTGATGTCAGCCATAAATATATGCTAAGGCGGGGACGCCTAGGCTTATGCCTATTGGAACGCCTATTGAATATGCCTATTGCATAAGCCTACGTCTAAGCCTACCGCATGCGACTACGACGAGTACCAGTCCATTACGGCTTCTTGCTAGATTGTCCTACCCGGTTACATTTGCCAAAACCACTTAGCTACTTCGAATAATATATATATCCCTTTCCTGGATATATCACTTTCTATCCGGGGAAATAAACTACATCCGTCAGAAAGCTCTCTGATCGGGTGATTGGAGGTTTTTGGGGAGGGTAGAACTACCTTGTAATTGCTGTTGTTCGTAGTTCCTCCTTAACCCCATGTGGTAACATCTGTTAGGGTCCCAGCTATGAGAAAATAGTGAAACCCCAAACGAAAACAAATGACTATGAAAGTATAAAATTACATTTTTATCGTAAAAATACCAGCAATATATTTTTATATAAAGTTACCAACAATACCTGTTTATCAAATAATTACCAACAATAAGACACGGAAACAAGAAGGCAAGTTCAATGAGTGTATTAGAATAACAGAACATATGTACAATAATAAGTGTCAGTAATCAGCAAATAGCAGTGTAAACCCGAACGGTATAGTTATGCTGCATCTTGACTGTCTTATGACTGTCTCTAGACTGCGACACGCCTATGTCCCGGAAAGTTACTCAGGTTAGTCTTTACTGACGGTGAAAGAGTCCATTCCTATAAAATAGTGAACTATAACGAACAAGTAGATCTGCTAAGAGTTTATTGTCTTCCTTGTAGAACTCTTCTTTTATTTTCAAAAATTTAAACACCATTTCAATCGCTATTTTTTTAACTCTACTTTATTGTCATCCTTATGCAATATTCAGTTCTTCTTAGATTCTTTCAAACTAGCTAACTCCTTGCGTCTTAAAGACTTTATCACCTTGCTTAAGGTGAAATACTTAAAAATATATCAAATATAATCGTATCATAGCAAATTATAATGCAATGAGGTTTTATTCGTAAGTAATGCTTATAATCAAACTAGCCGTATAACCCGGCGTTGCTCGGGTGTGATGAAAGCTTTAAAAACTAATCCATGGTCCTGGAGCTCAGACTCAGCCGAAAGGATATTTGTGTGAAGTTTGGTGAGAATCGGATAAAAATTGTGGATATGTATAAAGGACATACAGACACATAAACAGACACACAAACACACAATCATCTTGCCTTTTATATATATTATCGATTTTCTGCACAATTATAAGAACTGCAACCTTGAAACTTCTGAATATCGTTTCTTATGTCTTTGTTTATGAGTGTATCAAATTTAATTAAAATCGGACCTCTCCTATTACACGATTTTTTCGATTATCGATTTTCGATATTTATCGGGGTTACCTCGACACAAAACCTAGCTAAGAACACTCGCAGACGCCACCCGACCCCAGCTGCTACCCCGACCACCGACCACTCCGAAACCCGGACCCCTATGACCCCGCAACGCCGCCGCCGACGGACCGCTACGACGCTTTGAACCCGCGCCGCAAAGCGCGAACGGAGCGAACGCTACAGCCCCGTATCGGTTTCTCGCTTCGCGCGGGCACGGCCCGACCGACCCGGTCCTCGGAACCAATCCCTCTTCCGAAGGTACGGAACCATTTTGCCGACTTCCCTTACCTACGGGGATACCTCGACACAAAGCCTTGCTAAGAACACTCGCAGACGCTTATAGTACAACTGTGTAAATTTTCAAGAAATTCGGTTCAGCCGTTTCGGAGTCTATAGGTAATGGACACACACACACACACATACATACACACACACAGAGACAAAGTTCCATTTATAAATAAGTTTATATACCAGTTCAATTTATCTCGCGAATAGAAACGAGGCTGGAAACCATAAGCGGACGGATTTAAAATTTAACGATATTTCTTCGTTTTCAGTTAATGTATTGTTATCAAAAGTGGTCTATCAGTAGAATGTGGTTGAGAATGTTCAGCCTAGCTTTCCATTTAGCCAAAAGCACAAGGGAAAATTGACGGGCTTATGCATTGTCCAAGGTTATTGGCAGGGATGCGATCGTAATTCGAACGATCATTCCGACTTTTCATTCCGAGTCTCTAACCGTTGCATTAGTTTTTTAGGGAGAACATCACAATAGTGAATTCGAAGCATACATTTAATATTTGACACATACACACAAATGAATTTACACGGCCACAGTACAATATTCTGGCAACCTCTTAGTCTATGAATATCAAAACATGCTTTCCATTTTATGGAGAACTGCAGAAAAAGTTCACAAAAACTAAGACGGGACCTCACCACACCTTTTCCCTTAATTGTTTGCTTGATACATAATGACTTTCTTAATTCATAGCTATTTTGAATTAAGGCAATTTTACAACAGTGGTAACAATGTCTTCAAATGCACACCAAAATGGATGATTTAAATATAGTAATCCCGCAGCTACAACAATTGCAAGAGAAACAGCCGAAAAGAATATCATTACTCATACGAAAGATGAATGTCTCGTTTACTCAAGATGCTCCATAAAAAATTCAACAGGAGAGTTCACTTACAGGCCTGAAGAAGATCATTTCTTCAAGACATACTTCAGAATATACGAGAAAATCTTAAAGAAGGTCTGCCAAGCGTGACCAAAAAGAAAATTTACAACTTCTAAGTAGACTTGGATCTACAGAGAATAAATTTTACTGTCGCTAAATTTTGCTGAAGCATCTCGTAGATCTTAATTTTGACCACATGGTAACTATGTTTACAAAATTTTTTTTGGAGAGAAAAGTTTACTTTTCCATACACGTTGGCAGTGTTTAAATTTAACAAAAAATGATACGAATGATTCCGTTAGATACGCATGGTTAGTAAACAGGAAATGTGTAAAACTTAAATTTTACGAACTGTTGCCTGGCCGGATTAAATGTTTAATTTTTGTGAGGCGATTGAAGTCTAGCAAAGACTCTGATATATGTTTTTGTATTCTTTCAAAATCAGGTAGACCAAAAATTAACGTTGCAAAGTGTTGTGGAAGAACGCCAGCCGGTAGGTAATATTAAGCATGATATCGACAAAATTGAAGGCGATACTGTAGATATTCACACTGAAATCGATAAAGAAAAATGTCAAATTGACGAATGACATGGGTGGGGACTAAACATTTTAAAGACAAAGACTCATTAAAAATTTCCAAATGAGTATTTTTGTATATGTGCAGAGAAAAGAAGAATAAAAAAAAACTAATTATGTTAAGGTTCTTCTGACAACAAAATTTAGCCCGCGTTTTACTGAAAAGTATGAATGAACGGAAAAATTATGAAACTGCAATTAGACATAGTATCAAACATAATGATTATAAGTGAAAAAATCTAAAATAATATTGGCAGCTCAAATACTGAAAAAAATTTATCGAGGTACGTCGGGGGCGAATTTTTTTTATCAGATCATTTCACCACAAGCATGGTGGTACCACCACTGATGTGCAGGAGGCCACATAAAAGAGTTAAAGTTTTAGGCAGGAGGAGAGTGAAGAGGAAGATGAACCAGCTACAGGGGACGACAGAGAAAGGGCAAGAGAAGGATGGAAACACAGGAGTGAAAACAGTTGCGAAGGTAGAGAGAAAGGAGAACAACAAGATACACGGAGTGATATAGAACGAACTGGAGTCAAGTGGATAAGAGATGGGAATTGACATTGCATTTAAATTCTTGGGGGATGTAGCCATCAGAAAAGCAAGTATATGGAAGGGATTTCCACAGGCGAGGAAAGAAGCTGTGGACTATGGAAACAATATACTGTTTCTTTCTTAGAACAGAACACAAAAGCTACGCTCCATGTTGTGAAAGAAATAACTCTGAACGTTTTTGGAGGTGACTGACATAAAAAGTTCAACTTATGGAACGAATCCATAATTCTATTTGTTGCTCAGTTCAACTCGCAAATAAATTGTGTAACGGAAATAACGAAAGCAGCATAAGTTGCTTTTTTTCTTATTTTCGGGAGATTTATGAAAAGACACAAAGACTGAATCAAACGTACCTCTAAAACAAGTCATTCCAGTTTTTAAACCTAAACGATCTTCCATTTTGTGCAGTATTGATAAACCACGAACTACACCATTTGTTATTCAATTTAAAGACTAAAGTATTAAAATTAAATATGGCGGCATTCAAGAGCTGCAAACATGTACAATCAAACTATTTGGTACTAACATAATAATTGCATAATTAGAATTAGTGAACTGTAAATGCATTATTTAAATTGAATGAATTAGTTTTTAAACTGAATATCTGATTTTTTTTAAATTCACTATTATTAAATTTGAATGCAGTAATTTTTAAATTGAATGGAAAATAGTGTAACTAGAACAAAAGCCCTGGAGGTAATTACCCCATCTGAATGTAGGTAGTAGTCGAAACCAGTAGTTTATGTAAAAAATAAAATATATAAATAACATTCTAGTCTGCGCAGATTTCTTAACATGCATGTTTATTATGTCATTCCTATCCTTTGCCAACACCCGGAAAAAAATCGCCAAATTGAATGGCCGAAAGTATTTTGCAAAATAAGATTTTTCAGGGGCGTGTCTACAGATTGCCTTGTTAAATTTTACAGAGTAATAATACCAAAAGAACCATTCTATTTTCATTTAGGATTATTCACTTGGCAATAAATAGTAAAAATAGTATGAAATACATAATTTCTTTTAAAAAACTGGGGTGGCCGAATAATTATGGCCGGTAGTATATATATATATATATATGTCAAATCTACAGGGTGCGATTTGTAAATTGTCTCTATTTGCATTGTAAAATTTTGCAAAGTAATAATAACAAAAGACCATTCTATTTTCATTTAGAATTATCAACTTGGCAATAAATAGTAAAAATAGTGTGAAATACATAATTTCTTTTTAAAAAACTGGGGTGGCCTAGTAATGTTATATTTATTGAATACTCAGATATGAGTAATATTGCAACTCGTTTCTAGTGGTTATAATATTAAATTAGATTACTTGTCGTGACGTCAGTTAAAAATATTGTTTAAAATCCAACGAACGTTTTGTTTTTTTTAACTAGCGTGGAATTTTTTATTTAAAGCGTCTGGCATAGTTCATTTGTGTTTCCGACAAGTGGGTATTATTTACTCGACAACATCCCACTTTTGAGATTTCTTTTTATTTTATTTATTAGTATTCGTCCTATCTAGTGAGTTCACCAACGTACTGAACTTTATATTTTTTGTGTTTTTGGTCAACCTCTAGTTTATCCGTACTTTTCCTTTTTCAGGTTTAGCTCACTAGTAGGCTCATGAAATTCAATGTCTTTTATTTTCCAAATTTTCTTATTTTTACCATTTGCATCATCTTTCCAATTTGTATAATTTTTCTAATTATTACGCCATTTTCCTAAATTTCTCGGTAAATGTTCGTTTTAGGTGCCGACGGCTTTTCCCCCTTCAAATTTATCCAAAATAGCATTATTTCTGTGCAAATGTATGTGCTGAACTCAAATCAACAATTAGTTATTGAAGAAACCTACCTTTTTTATCTGAAAGTCCATAATAAAAACGAACTATATCTCGCAATTTTTCTCTCCCGTAAAGTCATGTAATTAACTACAGAATGACGTTCTACGTAGGCAGCAATTTCCTGTCGATTTTCTTCCTTTACTGAAATCTCCGGCGATGTACTTCCTGTTATGAAAGTAATAAGCGTAGAAATGCAATAGCGCATTACTTTCATTACCAGGAAGTACCTCGCCGGAAGTATCAGTAAATGAAGAAAAATCGACCAAAAATCTGCCAAAATTCGTTGCATTACGCAGTATGTCATTCTGCAGTTAATTACATGACTTCGTGAGAGTTACGGAAGATAAAAAGTGCAAGATATAGTTCGTTTTTTATGGACATTTAGATAAAAAAAGGTAAGTTTCTTCGAAAACTAACAGTTGATTTGAGTTCAGCATATACATTTGCACACAGAGATAATGCTATTTTGGATAAATTTGAAGGGGAAAAGTGTCGGAACTTACAACGAAAATTTACCGATTTCTCTTCCATTTTTATATATTCCGAAAAATTCTTTTTGACCTGGTAAGAACCTGTTGAACACCAATTTATTTATTTATTTTTTTTTTAGTGAACATCAGTTCTGCTGGAGACATGCTTGAAAATATATTGAGATTTGGCGTTATACAGTAAACTCTCAATTATTTTTTGTATAATGCTTCTTTACTTCCTTTTTTATTACTTGTTTTTTTCAAAACTCTTTTAACATTACCGATTAACCGTTCAGCTTGTCAATTTTGCCTTTGATGATAAGGTGGACTAGTTATTCAATTATATTCAATCGAATAAATTTTGTAAAAATCTTCAAATTCGTAAGTAGGGAGTTTTGTACCGTTATCCGTAGCTTTGGCATCCGGTATGCCCTATCTTGCAAACAGATCGTGTAAAAAAATTCACTGTAACCATAGAAGTTGTTTTTTTTTTCTTTTTGCAATTTAGGCAATTTGGCAAACCTAACCACTATGACAGAATAATCTGATTTGTTTATCAGACCTGCGAAATATGTGTGCAGTCTTGACGACGGTATATATATCTTAGACCAAGGTTGTAATTTGGCGGTAGGGGACATTGATGCCGGAGGACAAACTCTGCAGGCTTTTGCTACTTTTTCAACCCCTTAAGAAATTTTGATATCGACTCGGAACGACAAATCGGGAGCCGAGTTCGAATTCCAGTTAAATTCCTTGCATTCAAGTACGCACAAATACCCTTGGGAAAGGTATTAATCCGTCTCTTCCCTCTAGTTATGGGTTAAATAATAGAACAGATTAGGTTCTATAGGCTTGGCTAGCAACCAATCTATCGCAGAAACTAATGGCAACTGACTGTGGGATAATCTTCTGCCCAGTCAGTAATGTCTCTTTCGAGACATGATCGCCCAAAGCGTGTATCACGTATGGCACTTAACCGACTGATACATAGTTTTTCTTAGATTTTATCCTTGAAATTCTCGGATGTCTCCTATGAAATTCATTTAATATCCACTTTTGTAATGTACTCTGTATTAATACTCTTTGTGCAAACATCAGTATTTCGTCCCATAGCTAGTAAGCGTTCAAGTTATTTATTTTCTAAAAAACGTCTATCTTTCTTTTAGTCATTCTTTTCCGAAGTAAACATATCTTTTTCTGTTTTTACTTTTGTTTCTTCCGGGGTAACTGGTAATCCGCATTCTATATTTCATGATATATTGTTAACTTCTGTTTCACTTTTTATTGCTGTAATTACAAGTTTTCAGTTGCAGAGTGACTATATTTACTAGCCTTCCCACGTAGGCTGGATGTGACACATGGTCATTTTATTGTGAGTATTCCCGGCCATATAGCCGGGCCAAAAAATATCTGTCTATTTTTGCCCAGTCGCGGTTCTACCCTTCGGCGGAACCACGACTGGGTTATTGCTCTCTGCTCGGAAGCAGAGAGCGCCCTCTACCAGACGGCAGAGTGCTGACAGTGTCGTAGAGTCGTCAGTCTATTGACCACAGACCACAGACAGATCAGTATTTTTAATATCAATCTTGATAACCCATCTGCATCTTGATAACCCATCTGCATACCTTGCTTTTGAGTACGGTTGGCATTTCATCTGAAATTCATAATTTAAAAAATAGCACTTGTAATCTATCCGCTGTAATCATATGAATTCCTTTTTTGAAGCATAAATTGAGAATATAGGTCTGTGCTCACTCTGTAACTGAAAACTTCTTCCGTGTATAAATTTGTGAATATTATTGTTAACGCCTCATTTTCGATATGGCTGTAGATCTTTTTGCCTGTAGTGGCAAACGCGACACATGTGCGATAGCTTTCACCTCACTATCATCATATTTATGCAGAATTACTGCTCTTAAACCATAATCACTAGCATCTGAAGCCAAATACAATTTCTGCATTTGGATCGTTGTAAACTAAAGATAAACCTGATATTATTTTCCTGATTTCTTCAAACGGCTTTTGACACTAACCAGACCAGTTCCACTTTACACCTTTTTTAAGAAAATTGTTTAGTAAAGTTTCGAATTCTCTATGTCAGGTCTATATTTAGGACTCTTAAAATATTTTTGCTGTTTCCAGCATAAGGCGTTCCCAGAACTGCATGCGTATTATTGTAGATGTTAACGTATTTATAAGGAAGCTTTAAATTCACTGTATGTCATTTCGCCGAAGTGTAAACAACTTGGTTTTCATAGCGTTAAACATATCGGATTTCGTGCTTTTTCGGGGAAATTTACTGCACTATTTATTCAAAAGGAATCTGCAACTGAATCCCACAAGATTCTTCCTGAGACTTACGGCGACTATGCTCTGGTGGAAACAACATGTCAAAAGAAAGGTGGATGCCTTACGAGAACCCTAAACGAAGAAAATTAGGAGGTAAGCGCAGCGATGCATCAACATTCGCGGCAAAGCCGAATATCCATATTTCGAAGCTTCTGCTCTGCATTTAGTGGGATCAGCTGAGTGCAGTTTACTATGAGAGGCGCGAACCGACCGAAATTATCACGGGAGATTGCTATCGACTACAATTGGTACGCTTGAGCTGTGTATTGAGGAAAAAACGGTTGCTATACTAACAGAGACATGACAAATTGATTTTGAAACATGAAAACGCTAGGCCACATGTTACAAAATTGGGTGAAAATCTACTTGGAAACGCTTAACTGGGAAGTCCTATCCGATTCGCTGTATTCACCAGACACCTGTTCGATTATCAATTGTTCTGATTGGCCTGGCTGAGCAGAACTTTCATTCTTATGAAGAAAAAAATTATAGTCTTTTCGACGTGGAATTCAAATTCTGCCAGGAAGATGGGAAAAAGTAGTATCTAGCGATAGACAATACTTTCAGTGACATTTTACTTACTAATTTTGTCAATAAAACATCTCAGTCAGTTAAGTGCCATACGTGATACACGCTTTGAGCGATCATGTCTGGAAAGAAACATGACTGACTGGGCAGAAGATTATCCCGCAGTAGGTTGCCATTGCCTTTTGTGGTAGATTGGTTGCCAGCCAAGGCTATAGAACCCAATCTGTCCTGTTATTTAACCCATAACTGGAAGAAAGTGACGGATTAATACCTTTCCCAAGGCTATTTGCGCGTATGTGAATGCAATGAATTCAACTGTAATTCGAACTCGGCTTCCCGATTTGTCGTTCCGAGTCGATATCCACTGCACCACAACTCACACCTGCAATAAAACATTACTTTTCATAAAAATAAAAAAAACACAGTGAGAACTTATTCAAGGTCGTAATAAATTTAATAATAGTGTGCTAAATTAAAAAATGGTTAGAACCTAGTCACGGTTGTCGGAGGAGGCATATTACTAATTTCACTTTCCCTCGACGAATCTGGTTGACGACTACTTTTTTCAATGATTTGTTTTAGGTTCTTATTTTTAGGCAAAACAATTCGCACTTTCCCACAATGAGTTTGAAGTCGTACTATTGTATTATTTGAAAACCTGTTTTCACATGTCCAAAATGTTGTTGCTTAAATACACCTTTAAGTAATACATCATCCAGGCAAGCACCTGCGAAATTCCAATCGCAAAGCAAGGTATCTATAGTCTGTTGAAATATAACTGGTGCTACCTTTATATCAAAAGGACGATGGTGTAACTTATGCAATCCCTTGTGCGTATTTATAGTTGTTAACTCTGAAGATTCTTGTTCGATGTGTAGTTGAGTTAAAGAGAAACAACTTCGAAAAGTCTAAACCATCGCCCGGTTCACACTCCACCCCATCTATTGAACAGGTGTAGAGGTTCATCCCTTGTTCCCTGTTTAAGATATGGTTTCCGGCTTTCTCTTTTCCAAACTTTTCACTTTTCTTTTTTTCTTTTTCAATTGGAGTAGATAGTCTAAACCATCGCCCGGTTCACACTCCACCCCATCTATTGAACAGGTGTAGAGGCTCATCCCTTGTTCCCTGTTTAGGATGTGGTTTCCGGCTTTCTCTCTAGTAGTATTTTCACTCTTACGTAGCCCCCTGCACATAGGGTGATATGATTAAAAAAAAAATCCTGTCGAAAAATTATCGCTAACACATATTTTATCATTATTGTTATTGTTAATATTATTCTTTTCTTTTCTTACATAAACTACTGAGGCTACCCATTTTGAAGGGTTGATCTTTCCAAATACACATACTTTTCAAGTCTGACTAATTCTTTCTTGACTTGATCCAATGCTGCGGGTAGTACACTACGTTTCGAGTTAAACAATAGTGTTCACCCTTTTCTTTATTTGAAAATTTGCTTTGAACTTGGAACAATGGCCCAACATATAAAACAGAATATCCTGAAAATATTTTTTTCAATTCTTTCTTTAAATTTTTATTCTGTATTTCTTAAACTGGTCGCTTCTCCACTTATATTTTTGAAATAATTATTTATATGTAAATCTCACAGTTCAAATAATTCTATCCAGTCAGTAACGAATACGTTTGTAGTTATTTTTAACAAAAAAGCCTTAGCTGTTACACATTTGTTACAAAATGACAGGTGGCAAATCCTTTTGCCAATAGAAGAATAACACTCTCCTAGCGAAGTTCGTAAACTTTCGTTTGCTTTCAATGTGGCCTCCTTGACTATTGTGATCTCATGACTAGTGTTTAGTTACATTCTTATACACACCGCGCCCGCTGTTCGTCTCAGGGTTCTCGACAGACTCCAAAAGAGAAACTGTAATGTCATCAATCCCGATTTGGCAGCTCGACTCCAGTCACTTTCTCACCAGCGGGATGTGGCTTAACTCTGTCTCTTCCACTAATATTTTCATAGCTTCTGCTCTGAAAAACTTAGGTCACTGGTTCCCACTCCACAAGAATTTACTCGTGCAACCAGACTGGCAACAAGTTTTACAGTTAAATCAATCAAATGCATTCGACAATTCTACACCATCAGCTTCCTTTCTCACACTTCCCGCCTGTGGAACTCCTTCCCATATACTTGCTTTTCTGACTGCTACAACTGCCAGGAATTTAAATGCAAAGTCAATTTTCATCTCTTATCCACGTGACTCCAGTCCTTTCTACATCACCCCGTGTATCTTGTTTCTTTTTCTTTCTGTATACTTTCGCAAATGTTTTTACTCCTGTGTTCACAGAAGCTGATTTTTCTCTTTACTCTCCTCCTGCCTAAAACTTTAACCCTCTTATGTACCCCCCTCTGCACATCAGTGGCGGCACCGCCTTGCTTTAGGTGAAACGATTAAAAAAATTTGCATTCACAATTTTTCTTTGGTTTTCTGTAATTATTTTTCCGTCACAACGCTGTGTTCGATTTTTTTTTTTTGCCAAATTGTTCCTTGCTTTAGTTTTATAGTGTGTCTTTTTATGTTCTACATTTCCAGCCATGAAGCATTTTGAATTCTTAAAGAGACAGTGGTTTTCGAGATGTAACCTGAAACATGGATATATTTGTCTTTTTCCATCTTTGTTTTGTCACATATCCGTATCGACAATGTCCATTAAGATGTTCATGTGTCGCTTCGGATATATTACATTTCGGATATATATACATTTCCATCCATATAGCATTTTGAATTCTTAAAGGGATAATGGTTTTCGAGATGTAACCTTCGATACCTGAAATATAATTTTTTTGTTAATCATGTCACCCCAAGCAAGGCATTCCACTGCCACTATAGCGCAGGGAGTTACACAGAGCAATAGACGAGTTAGGATGTACATAGGGGGGAGCTGGAGAGAATGGGAGGGTTAGTGTGTTAGGAGGTGTCTATTGACCTTACATTTAAACTCCTGGAGGTTATAGCCGTCGTGGAAGCAAGCATGCGGAAGGGAATTCCACAGGCGGGAAGTGCGAGAAAAGAAGCTGTTGGAGTAGAAATTGCAGTTACATATCGGTTTCACTGTAAAAGGGTGGGACCTAGTTGCCAATCTAGTATCTCGTGAAAACTCATACCTAGGGGGCACCAGTGATTTAAGTTCATCAGAGCAGAAGCCATGAAAGTATTTATAGAAGCATTTTTTTCTTTTTACATCCTTGTTTTGTCACATACCCGTATCGATAATGCCCATTAATATGTCCATGTGCCGCTTCGGATATATTACATTTTCACATCTGTGGATATATGCTGGTAATCTGTCCCAGATCGTGACAAATGGACAATTAATTGAACAAGAAAATAAAGTAAGATTGCTATTCGATTGAATAATCGAATGGCAATCCTTTTCCAGGTTTACTTTCTTTCAACATGGGCGCTGACAACAAATCAAGGATAAACGTCGAGATAGTGTAATTTTGATATAAAATTTTAATGCAAGATCAAAAGAATAAAAATAAAAGAAAGAAATCTTAAGGAATTAGAATGTTCAAAGATCTTAACCTCAAAATTACTTTTGGATACCCAGTTTGGGCGAAGTATGAAATTATAATATAATATAGGAAACATGAACAATATACAAGCGATCGTGAATGCAAAATATCAACATACAATTAGATAGGGAAAATTATAATTTTGAAAGCACGTGGTATGGTGTGTGTAAGAACATAGTATTCATGTAAGCATGCATATTCTAATGCGGGTCTAATAACTTATCCTTATGACAGTCTCTTCTTTCATTTTTTTTACCGCCTCTTCTCTTCTTTCTTTCTTTCTTTCTTTCTTTCTTTCTTTCTTTCTTTCTTTCTTTACACACTTGAAGTTTAAATAGTTCTGTTTTCACTATCTTCAACGTAGCTTCTTTCAGCATACAGGTACTGTTATCCGGTGATTGCTCTGCGTTGCTTTCTTTCTTTACTTCCCCTTCTTCTTTTGGTAATTTGTTTGTTTTGAGCTTCTTTTCTTTAATTCAAATAGACTGCAATCAGCGTACGAATTACATCAGCTTTGTAGCTATGTTTTCTTTCCTTCTTCTTCTTTTGAGAACTTGATTATCTTCACTTTGTTTTCTTTACTTTAAATAAACTGAAATAGGCGTACGAATTACATCAGCTTCGTAACTATGTCTTCTTTCCTCCTCCTCCTCCTCCTCCTTCTTCTTCTTCTTCTTCTTTTGAGAAATTGATTATTTTCACTTACTTTTCGTTATTTCAAATAAACTGCAATCAGCGTACGAATTACAACTGCTTCGTAGTTATATTTTTTTCGACATTTATGTGTCAGCATAAAGATATTAATATAACTTCGTTTCCTCCTTTCTTTCTTTCTCGACAGACGGCATAATTCCGTTTTCTTCCTTCTTTTAACGAATAAGACTTTACACTTTCAATCTTTTTTTCTTATCCGGAGTTACTTGTGACGAAACGGGCTGATCCACGCTATCATTTCCAAATGCATCTCCCTTCCTTCATCGTTAGCAGTTCTTGCTTCATTGAGACTCAGCAAGTAACTGACTAACTTCTTCCTTTAATTTTCTCACGTGACGTTTTTTGGCACGAATTTTAAACTCTGCTGCTTCTACGATCTCCTGATCGACATCAGACGTCTGGTTTATTTCCTGTCTTGCTTTTATCTAGGTCGCCTATTCTTGACCTGCTATTCCAACACTAGCACCGGTCATTCACGTCATTGACTTCTTGTTACTACGCAATATATGCATAGGTGTGTGTGTGTGTGTTGTTGTTGTTGTTGTTATCTCTATATCCGTAACAGTTTGCACATTCTTTTTACCTAAATTTCTTCGGTTTCTCGTCTCTGACTTACGGTTCTCTGACGTTCGTCCGTTATTTTCTCCTGTGGGAGTTTATTATTCTGTTCAAGTTTCGTTAGAATCATCGGCCTATTTCTGCCTCTTTTCTCGCCGTTAATCTTAGAACTAGAATTAACCTTTTAAACACATCCAGAGTTTGTTAATTTATTATAAATCTTTCACACCCCTTGTTAAAGATTTCAGCATATGTGACAAATTCATTTTTCGTCAAATTCATACATTTCCAACGCATATTGCATAACTAGATTTCTCGCTAAAAAATTTAAAAGTTCTTTTTTTTTTTACTAGTATAAAATTATATTATTTTTAAGGTTCTACGGATGCTGGCTTTCTCAACAAAAGTATTGGTTCTTTCTTTTTTCCCAGTCGCAAAATGTTCTCTGAAGTTTTGCTTGTATCTTCTAAAATAAGTAGAAAAGGTAATTCGATCTTCTGAATTGTGTGAATTCATGTATGGCATTTGCCACCGCGACGAGAGTGAAAGAACTCTGCGTTTTATTTTTTTTATCTTTTCTGGATTATTTTAATTCACGCTTGTTGTTGTTTCTGGAGATTCAACAACCGCTGATGTTGCTGCTGTTTGTTTAATGCCTGAGCTAATATTTTCCATCTTTGAAGAATACCTTTTTTGCATTGTTTTTCTTGTTTTTTTTTTTTACACACGCTGTAGGGAAAAATACTCATCGACAATGTTATAATATACTTCTAAATAAAAAGTATTATGAAATAAATATAATCTTTAATAAGTAAATTCAGTGTCCACACATATACGATTTTCCATTAAAAATAATGTTTAAGTAATCAAAATCTGCCGGATTAATGAATGAAAATCGATTCCTTTCTTTCTTTCTTTTTTCTTTCTTTCTTTCTTTTTTTCTTTCTTTTTCTTTCTCTCTCTCTCTCTATCTCCCTCTCTCTCTCTCTCTATCTCCCTCTCTCTCTCTCTCTCTTTATATATATATATATATATATATATATATATATATGTATATGTTTTTTGTTTTACATACAAGGTAGAATAAAAGTTTCTGTCTAAATGATGCAAAAATTAAAGAAAAATTTAATTTATATATTTTTCAAAATTACAGAAAAATATCTTGAAATGATACAGATTAAATTTATTAAATAAAATCGCCATCGGCTTCAATTACGGCCTTCAGACTATTTTGGAACCTCCTGAATCTCTTCTGGACGATCCGTTTGTTAGTTTATGCTGTCATGTGCATAGAATACTGTTGTCATATCTGGTCAGGCACCCCTGCTGTTCATCTAAGTGTTCTCGCCAGGCTCTAAAGGAGAATCTGTAATGTGATAGGTCCCGACTTAGCTGCTCGACTTCAGCCACTTTCTCACCGGCAAGATGTTGCTTCCCTCTATCTATTCTAAAAATATTTTCACGGCTTGTGCTTTGACAAACTTAGGTCACTGGTCTCCACTCCACAAGAATTTACTCGTGCAACCAGACTGGCAACAAGGTCCCACCAATTTACAGTTAGATCAGCCAAATGCATCCGACAATTCTAGACCATCAGCTTCTTTTCTCGCACTTCCTGCATGTGGAACTCCTTTCCATATGCTTGCTTTCCTGACGGATACAACTTCCAGGAATTTAAATGCAATGTCAATACCGTTCTCTTATTCACTTGACTCCAGTCCTATCTACACACACCCGTGTTTCTTGTTCTTTTCCTTTCTCTCTACCTTCGCAACTGTTTTTACTCCTGTGTTCATATCCTTCTCTTACCTTTTCTCTGTCAGCTCCTGTACCTGGTTTGTTTTTATTTTCACTCTTTTCCTGTCTAAAACTTTAACGCTCTTATGTAGTCCCCTGCACATCAGTGGCGGTACCGCCTTCCTTGATTATTATGTCTTTCCTGATTATGGTGATGATCCTTGCCTACAGGTCATCTTTGCTGTTACAAAGTGTTTTGTTGCTCTCCTTCAACTGTGCTTAACACATAGTAATCAAGAGAGCTGCAATTTGTGGATTTAAGTGGCCAGGTGTAAGGCAGAAATTGTCTGACAGCCATTACTGGGTTTTCCTGCTTGTGCGGCATGGTGTAGAATCTTACTGATATACATAGGGTTTTCCAGCAGCTACTCTCTTGATCAGGACAGTACTACCACCTCACGGCACTTGATGTTAATTCTTAGTACCACACCACCAAATGTTTTAGTTCTTTTCTTATAAGAATGATCAGAGTGTGTTTTCCGAGCTGCTGTATCTTCACAGTAACAATTAGACTCGTCTAATTCTTTCTGAATCTTCTGGACTGTCCTCAGATTAACACTCAAACTCCCTAAATTTTTGTATGGAAGTATGCTGTTTCCAAATTTCTGGTAGAGTGAATTGCTTCATGGTGGTCTTTTTCTCACAGACATTATCAAACCAGTAAAAAGAGCAGCCTAATATGCCAAATGCAGGTCGGGGATACTAGAATCAAGGAGGTACAAAAATTTAAATACCTGGGAAGTGTTGTAACATAAGACGAAAAGTGCGACATAGAGATCCGAAGGCGAATTGCCATGGCGAAGGAAGCATTCCAGAAGTTGAGTAAAATATGGTGTTGCCACTTTCTTTCTGCTCAATTTGGCCAGTGCAGCTTCCACTTCGGCTTTTACTATTCAATAGAAAGTAGCAAAATCATACGTTATTGTAACAGAGATGCTGACAACCTTAGAAGAAAACAGCGAAGACGGGATTAGTGAAATGATAAATAAAATCGACTACAGTGACGATATACAGGAAGACATAAGTAGATCAATCTTTTTTAGCACTAATCAGGTGGATGACGGAACGAGGATTGCATGGTGTAACAGGAGAAAGCGTGCTAAGAGATAGGGAGTCGTGCAAAGCCATGAACGCCTACGTCCTGAAGGGACAGGGCACATAGAAGAAGATATATGCTAACTGTTTATAAGAAATTATAATGTGGATATAAAGTGGGGGATCAAATCTATATTATAATAAATATATAAATTGATCCCTCATTTTTGTCATGCTAGTTTCTATACATTTATATTCTAGATTTATGGGCTTGAACTAGTGGATGACGGAACGAGTATTGCATGGTGTAACAGGAGAAGGCGTGCTAAGAGCCACCAGGGATAGGGAGACGTGGAAGCACATGATCGCCTACGTCCTGAAGGGACAGAGCACATAGAAGAAGATATATGCCAACTGTTTGTAAGAAATTATAATGTGGGTATAAAGTGGGGGATCAAATCTACATTATAATAAATATATAAACTGATCGCTCATTTTAGCCATGTTAGTTTATATACATTTATATTCTAGACTTATGGGCTTGAACTAGTGGATGACGGAACGAGGATTGCATGGTGTAACAGGAGAAGGCGTGTAAGAGCCACCAGGAATAGGGAAACGTGGAAGGGCATTATCGCCTACGTCCTGAAGGGACAAGGCTCATAGAATAAAAAAGAGTAAAAGGATTGTGAATTCCACCGAACAATCACCTTAATGAGCTACATAACAAAACTCATCATACAAATTCTGATGACTACGGCGCGCAGCGGAATCTGCTCAGAGTTAAATCAAGAACAGTGCGGGTTCGTCTAAGATACCGCACAAGAAACATGATATTCATGCTCAGAATGTTATCAGAAAGAGCAATACAAATGTAGAGGAACGTGTACCTGGGTTTTGTAGACCACGCAAAGGCGTTAGACAAAGTACACCACAATGACTTGTCGGAGATGCTCAGCAATCTCAAAATATTCGGAAAAGACATAAGAATAATCAAGAACCTGTAGTAGCTGAAAACAGCCTGCATACGGACAAGAAATATATTCAGTAGATAAAAAAAATAGAAAGTAGCATAAGACAAGAATGAGTGCCATACGTGATAAACGCTTGGGCGATCATGTCTCGAAAGAGACATAACTGACTTGGTGGAAGATTATCCCGCAGTAGGTTACCATTGCTTTCTGCGGTAAACTGGTTGCCAATCAAGGCTAAAGAACCCAATCTGTCCTGTTATTTAACCCAACTTTAATAGGTTTTTTTTAATACAGGCAAGATTTTTAGGATAGATTCATATCAATAGTATATGTATTCCTTGTAAGAAATAAGTTTGTAAGAGAAAAGTTTTCATTGAGGCATTTTCGTAAAAAGGATATTTACCGAAATTCAAATATATTGCTGGTCTTTTCACTATAAAAATCCATTTTTATACTTTCTTAGTGTTTTTGACACCAGTTTTGAGATCAACTATTTGTCCATAGCTGGGGCACAAACAGGTGCTACCATTCCTAGGTAAGTAACATTTTACGACGGTTTTGGTAGCATTTACACGCTGACTGACGGCGTAGCTATGAGCTCTCATCTGGGTTCTACTTTATCTACTTTCTATATGACCTGTATAGAAAACAAAACCATCAATAATTCCGCCATACTCCCAATATAGACCCGGTATATTGATATTTTCCTAATAACGAAAACATAGACGAAATAAAAGTCATTAAAAAACACTTGACAATAATTCTACAATTCACTTAACATTAGAGTAGAATTCTTTACTTGCGAATTTACTTACCAACTCAGCATTAAAAGCAGAATCCTTTTCCTTGATTTTTATTAGATGCTAATAGTCGTGATTTTATCACTTAATTATATAAAATGCCCACAATTAAAAGCGAATGGCCTCACATATATAAAATAGGTGTTATAAAAATCATTTTTAACCTCTGGCCAGAAAGAAATTTAGAAGTAACATAAGCAATCGCTTTGATATAAACCAAAATAAAGACTCCATAAATTATTTTATGGTGAGTTCTATGCTAAAACTTTCCTATCTGTAAGTATTTCTGTCATGAGGTATTGTGATTATTTACATTATTCAGACTGTCGTTCTCATCTATTTCAAGACGTTTCGGGCGTTATGCGCTCCAGCCTTCTTCAGGTGATTGGAATTTCGAACCGAACCCTTTATTTTCGTCCAGACTGTTCTAGTTCCGCGTGCCATTACTTTTTTCGGATATCAGTTTCACTTTCAGTTATTCCTCCTCTCCGTGTGTCTTTTTTTTCTTTTTTCTTTTGTTCTTTTTTTCTTTTTCTTTTCTTCCCCACACCTGCTGTGGCTAAGAATTGTACTCATAACTCTATGGGTCATATTAATTTAATTTTTTTTTCAATTTTATTTTTAATTTGAATCTTTATTGTTTAACAAAATTTGGTTGTCTTCTACAATTCTATTTGGAACTTTCTTTTAATGATTTTTAATTTTTTAAATTTTTTTTTTATTCTCACATTTTATTTTTACACAAAATTTGGTTGTCTTTTACCAATTTGTTCTACAAATGTCATCCCATTTGGAAAACACTTTGAAACTCCCGCCTCCCTTCAGTCTTTATCATTTTAGGGCTTTGTTGAACAAAGTTATGCACGTTAACATATCTTTTTGTTATAACTATTTATTATTATTGCTTTTATTCGGAAATGGTAGATATTTAGAGATGACATATAAAAAAAAATTGCAGAAACTGATTCGAACATTAACTTCAAGAAACTCACTCATTCAACTCCCGTAAAGCCCAACTGCGTCGTATACCGCCAAAGCCTTAACACATTACATTCTGCCGTTGTTGGTTCCATGGCAAATTGATTTTCACAATAAAAAGTTGCTATACCCCTGGTTAACCGAATTCAATTTTAGAATTGTCTTTCTCTCAGTATGTGCGTTGTGGTGCAGTGGATATCGGCTCGGAACGAGAAATCGGGAAACCGAGTTCGAATTCCAGTTGAATTCGTTGCATTCACTTACGCGCAAATACCCTTAGAAAAGGTATTAATACGTCTCCTCCTTCCAGTTATGGGTTAAATAATAGGACAGATTGGGTTTTCTAGACTTGGCTGGCAACCAGTCTACCTCAGAAAGTAATGGCGACAGATTGGGTTCTCTAGACTTGGCTGGAAACCAGTCTACCTCAGAAAATAATGGCGACAGATTGGGTTCTCTAGACTTGGCTGGCAACTAGTCTACCTCAGAAAGTAATGGCAACCTACTGCGGAATAATCTTCTGCCTTTTTCGATCGTGCCTCACGTATAACACAACTGACTTTCTCTTAAGGTAGATACCAACCATAACTGAGCACAGTCTACCCTATTATTTAACCCATATCAGAAGGTGAGAACAGCAGATGGATTCATACCATACCCAAGGGAAAGTGCATGCAACGAACTTGACTAGAATTGTAACCTGATTCGCGGATTTCTCCTTCCGAGCCGCTTACCATCGCAAGCCACAGTCGTTCACATGAAGACAACCAGACGCGAAAAGGTATGAAAATATATCTTTCTAGTCATCGCAATGTTACCGCATGAAGTGAATTGAAATACTAATTTATGAATGTCTTTTTACATTTGAATAAATAATGTTGTTTTTATCATTTACCAGCTGTTTCAATCAAATTTCCTCTAATCTCATAAGACAATACAGTCACGGCTTAGGACAGCTGTGGTCGAACCCCGGCGAAAAGCGTCTAAATTTAATATACGAAAGAGAAGCTTTCATTGTCGTTGTCAGCTGATAGCTAAACAGGTTAATTCCTAGTGTACAAAACAGCAAGTGTTTTAAAATGGCACTTAAGGGTCGTATTCACGATAACGAAGTGACTTTCTAAATTGAATAATGGCTGTTATTGTAGCAAGGCAGTTTTCATTAAATAAAGTTATCTGCATCAGACACGAGGGACGTTGACTTCAGTTGGTTGCTTTACCAATTGTGTTAGGTTGTGTTTATTAAGTCTGTTGTTTCATACATC
The DNA here is from genome assembly GCA_037127315.1 of Ascarosepion bandense. Lineage (NCBI taxonomy): Eukaryota > Metazoa > Mollusca > Cephalopoda > Sepiida > Sepiidae > Ascarosepion > Ascarosepion bandense. Next base: position 226,075 of record JBBBDQ010001280.1, on the reverse strand, counting down.
GCTGGGTCCTATTGCAGAATCTTTGTGAGTGGTGAAATTCAACATCTTCAGAAAGCAGGTCACTTGTTCTTGATAGAGATTTAAGAAATTTAGAATTTTACGAAGTATGATGTGTGGGTCAGTTAAGTGTCATACGTGATACACGCTTTGGGCAATCATGTCTCGAAATAGACATGACTGACTGGGCAGAACATTATTCCCCAGTAGGTAGACTTGTTGCCAACCAAGGCTACAAAACCCAATTCTTCAGAAGTGACAGATTTTAATAACTTTCCATGGGTATTTGCGTGTAAGTCAATGCAAGGAATTCAACTGGAATTTAAACTCGGCTATCCGATTTCTCGTTCCGTGACGGCATATATATAGAACCCAATCTGTCCTATTATTTAACCCATAACTGGAGGGAAGAAACTGATTAATACCTTTCCCAAGGGTATTTGTGCGTAAGTGAATGTAACGAATTCAACTGGAATTCGAACCCGGCTCCCCGATTTGTAGATTCCACGTCGATATCCACTGCACTACAACGCACATCCCATGTGTGGGTGCTGTAACTGTTAATGTTTAAAAATGTGAAATCGGTTAAACAATTTCGAATTTCGGTTTAATTCATTACTTCTACTTTCTAGTAACCATTCTAGAAGCTCAATTTAAATCCAGCCTAAGAAAGGATGGTCTTAGTCATGTTACTTTGCCTCTGTTTCTTTACATCACATCAATATATTTTGATGATTCTATGCTTCAGAAAACTTATATTTTTTAACGTTTCAAGTATTTTAAGGGCTGGTTTCTACAATAGGATCAAACAGCATATATATATATATATATATACATATATATATATATATAATTTGAAAAAAGTGATGACATCATAGTGATGCTTTCACTAAATTTCGAAGTCAGTCTGCGTCTGACTACTTAAGTGACAAAATGTTTATTCATTAATACTATTATTGTTATATTTCTATCTAGATATCGAGCCCTTTACGACAAAAACCTGCTTGTCTAAATATCTTATCAGTAAACTACTGAAGAAACAACAATCTTGGCAGTAATATAAACAGAAATACACACACACACATATATATATATTAGTTAAAATTCTCGTTTCCAGTTTAGTCAAGATGTTTGAAACCGCTCGTCACATTTAATATCATATAATATACGTATGTATACGCACGAGATATAAAATCATGTCAAACATGCCAAAATGTAGCTAACAAAACCTTTGTCTATGAAACTGACAAATTTTGTTCTTGATAATGTGCGAGACAGCCTAATATACACGACCAAAATTGTAATAAAAATACTCACTCTGAACTGTTTATCCACAATGTTAACCCGTCTATGTAAAAGAATTATTTGGAAAATGTAAACAGTTAATAAAATAAGATAAAAAGAATAAACAGACTGAACATTTCGGTTGACTATATTGAATCTAAATAAATTCTAGCCGACTAAATAGGAGACAAATATTTTAACAAATTTCAACCAATAGATTCTATTGTCTTAATCGGGCACATATACAACACAAATTAAATACTGTATGCGTAGAATGGTCATAAATCTGCGTAGTATTCGTTTTGTGACGCGCGTGCTGATCTGATTTCCTCGAATTCTTGGTGATGACCTCCTATATGCTCGCGTAACAACTACAAATCCCAATGATTCTTACGTATATAATCTTTCTACACACCATGTACGTGCTTGATGACTGAGTTATGAGAGACCAACGACCTGCTTATGAACTCAAGAATAAACATGTCGAATGTAGAAGTTTAAATACAACCAAGTATTATCACGACTGATTTTTAGATTTGGTATCAATTAGAAACATAGGTTTACGGAGATGTCACGTTGAAACTCCGGTTCTTGTACGATTACCGAAGATAAGCAACACCTAGCCTGGATGAATAACCACTTGGGGATATGAAGTATCCTAAGTTTATATTATATCGCGGGAACGATATAAATAACAAGTCCAAGTCCAAGTGGAAATATTTACACAACACGAACAGGGTAAAGAAATAACAAAGTTTATTGTACGGAAAAGTACAATTAAAAGAGTGTTCATTAAAATGGAAAGTCAAGAGGGAATGGGAGCGGAAGTCGAATCGAATACTTCCTTACTTCTTAATCTCTTCGGCGAGTTAACAGTCGGGGGGGTGATAGAAGGTTCTATTATAACACCTTTCCCTGAGCTAAATTCTTCCCTCGAATTTTGCTTTCAATATATTTTTCTCGTTGAATTTGGACATAGGCAGTAAATTCTTTTCATCTTCTTATCACTTTTACTCCTCATATTTTGAGTTGTTATACTTTCAGATTTTGGAGAATCAGCGATTTTTTGAGTCGATGTTAACTCCATCGGTGCTTCATTATTAATGGTGTGTGTGGGGGGGTTGAATCTGGAAAGCGTCGTCTAACACTTCCATCGGTACTTATTAGTCATTTTCAACGGTTTCTATGCATCAGGATCTCATCTTCGTCGCCACTGTTATATCGCGGGAACGATATAAACAACAAAGTAAATTCCAAGTTGAAAGATCTACACAACACGTAAAGGGCAAACAAATAACAGAGTTTACTGTACGGAAAGGTACAATTAACAGAAAGTTCATTAAAATAGCCAACCAGACTGGCAACTGGGTCCCACCCATTCACAGTCAGGTTAACCAAATGCAGACGACAATTCTACTCCTGCAGCTTCTTCTCTCGCACTTCCCGCCTGTGGAACTCGCTCCCGTATTCTTTCTTTCCTGACGGCTACAACCTCCAGAAATTTAAATGCTAAGTCAATACTCATCTACTAACCACTGGACTCTAGCTCTCTCCCCATCCCCGTATATCCTTCCCTTTCTCTCCACCTATGTATCTGTCATCGCACCTGCATTCTCAGCTTTCTATTGCTCCTTTCTAACTAGTTTATACTCCTCACTCTTTTCTAATTAATCTTTTTACATTTATGTAGCCCCCCGCTCATCAGTGGCGTTTCCGCCTTGCTCGGGGTGAAATGATTAAAAAAAAAGTCAAGACGGAATTGGGAGCGGAAGTCGAATTGTCTCGTACTTCCTGACTTCCTTATTCCTTTCGGCGAGTCAACTAATGGGGGTGATAGGATTCTCCATTATAACAGCCTGGATACTTGAAATTGAAAATTAAAGGGCCGAGTTCTAATTACAGACTTAGTTCGTTGTATTCACTTACGCGCAAATAACATTGGAAAAACTATGAATCCAACTCTTCTCCATCAATCTATGGGTTAATTACTAGAACTATAATTAAATAATTTTTTCCGCCCAACAAATTCTTACAAATTAAATATAGTTTCTGGCTTTAAATAACATATAAAATTTTGACAAAAAAGTTCATTAGAAAAACTACCAAGGGTATCAATTCATATTTCCATGTTTGTAATTACTATGTATTCATTTTTGCCAGATGACTGTAATTGTCTGTTAATTTACTTAAAGTATTACTATATTAAGTAGTGCTGTTTCTTCATTGATTTTTATAGAAGATAACAGAGAATAGGCCATGCACTATATCCACAGACGCACACACACAGAATCAGAGAGATAGACACACACACACACACACACACACACACACACACACACACACACACATATATATATATATATATATATATATATATATTAAATTAGAGAAAATTTTCAAAATTCAAAGGTGTCGGAGGTACATTTCGACATAGGATCTCTAATAGAGATTCTACGTCACGTCAGCGACATTTCTTTCCAAATGGCGAAGGCCCTGGGGTAGAGTATGTAGGGGTTTTTGGTTAACAACGGTCACAAAGTAGAACAGGACATAGCTGGTAGTCGCGGGGTTACAGGGTGTTGAAACGGTATATTTAGGAAGGGAAGGAATAGCAGTTCATATTTTATAAAGATAGACAACTAAATGAGTTAAATTACTTTTTTAAGGTTAAGATATATATATATATTTTTAAGGTTAAGATATATATATATATATATATATATATATATATATATATATATATAACGTAGTACACTTAGTATACAATCCAGGTAAATTCCGATAGAGACGAACTCAAGAGAACACAATGTTAAATTCATTTATTTAATTTAACAAAGTAATATAATGTATAATAGATTTTAGATTATTACAATGGATAATACATATTTTACCGCGTCCTGATGTTATTATTGCAGCTCTACAGACCCAAATAGTACAACAGTTGGTCCTTAAAATATCTCACCTCAAAAATTATTTTATTTTATTTTACATAGACGCTTACATGTTCATATTAGAATAGACATTTGTAACGATTATTTACGAAAATTTCTTAATCATTCGAAAAGAACCCTAAAGAAAGAGGAAAGCAAGGATAAAGAAAAGATAGAGGATTGATTAATGTAATGGAAAGAAAAAAAGAGAGATAAAAAAAAAAGAAAAAAGGGGAAACAGAAAAAACTGAATGGAAAACAAGAAGAGAAAAAGAAAGGACAAAGAGATACAATAAAAGGAAATACAGTATCTCGAGAAATAAATAAACTGTTCTCTTAGAAAAGCATGGAAAATTTTAACTATGAAATATATATATATATATATATATATATATATATATATATCAGTTGTAACTATTAAATCATTCGAAAAGTCCATGCACATTTACAAATTAGTAAAGTTCAGTCTACATTGTTTTTAAAAACTGTCTACCCTCGTCCTACAAACTTTGTTGATGTCATTTTCGTAGAAATATAGTGTTTTTTAGCTGCGCAGACAATTCAATTGTTCTAGCGTAGCCGAAACAAATGAAAATCCGAAGGAGCCAAATCAAGCGCTAGAGGGCTTCTCATTTCAAATCTTTAAGAAAATCTATTTTGCAATATGCGATATTGCGTTGTCGTGGTAGAAAAGGACACCTTTTCGATTTGTTTTTAAACCGAAGTCTCTTTAAGTGGCTAAAGGCAGTTTAGCAATCTATTTCATCGAAACCTATGTTTTATTCTCCATGATAGCTATCAACGTCGGAATGTCGACAGAATGTGGTTGATTGTTTGGATTAAAATTATCCTGACGAAATCTGCAAAATTATTTTTGACCATCGGAAGCTTTAGGAAAAATTGAAACAAATAAATCTTATAGATTATTTTTGACGCTGTTCCGGCACTTGTCCGTTTTTAGAGAATAATATGGCGAAATTGCAACTTTTCATTCGCCCTTCTAAACGTCAACATTCAACAAAAGACTCGCAACTGAAAGATAAAAGGTGTTAATCTAGAAGCACACCATAAATCAGCACCAAACTAAACGCAAGTCTCAAGTTCCGGTCATTTTATATTAACAATAAAAGCCTGATATGAATCATTATAATAATAATAATAATAATAATAATAATAATATATATATATATATATATATATATATATATATATATATATATATATATACTACCGGGCATAATTTTAAGGCTACCCCAGTTTTTTAAAACAAAAATATGTATTTCATACTATTTTATGTATTTATTGCCAAGTGGATAATTATAAATGAAAATAGAATAATTTTTTTGTAACATTTAAATTTTGTAACATGCAAATTTAAATATAACATATAATTTAAAAAAAAAAGATGTATTTCATACTATTCTAAGTATTTATTGCCAAGTGGATAATTCTAAATGAAAATAGAATAGTTCTTTTGTAACATTTAAATTTTGTAACATGTAAATTTTACAAGGCAGCCAGGAAGACTTTGCTTCAGCCAATAAGAAGAAGACACTAGTATGGGGAAGAAAGCAAAAAAACTGGACAACACAACAGTTCATTTGATGCACATGTTTTTGTGTAGTATTAACAAAAGAACCATTCTATTTTCATATAGTATAATCCACTTAGCAATACATACTAAAAATAGTATGAAATGCATTTTTTAAACTGGGGTGGCTTAATAATTATAGCCGGTAGTGTGAAGCCCTAGAGAGATGGTTAATATTTATTTGATTCGGCCTTGTGTCGTACTTAACCGAACTCCCTACAGCTTACAAGTTTTATGCAGAATTATCATCATCATTGTCAGAAGGTTATCATCTGAAGTTTGGTTGTTGGCAGGTTCGATCACGTGAATTTGTGTGGAATAGTGTAAGAATAAAAATATACATTTTGGGTGTTGAAATAGAAATTTATTAATGAAAAAGATAACAAGAATAGGTAGCAGTAAATGTTCTATGAGAAAGCTAAGGGTAACAAGAGTTCGTACAAATGTTCATAGTAGAAATTTGTTGAAAGAGTATATGCCTACGTATGTATGCATATATGTATGTATTCAGTAGGAATGTCTTTGGATGGAGAAGAGGAAGTAAAAGGAATCAGCACGCGAGAAGGAAAGAGAAAGAAGAAGAATGTCCGAGTTGACTTGAAGCTTCTCTCGTTACATTTTATCTGTGCCTCTCGCTGCTCTCATCTGACTGACTGACTGACTGACTAACTGACGCTGATCGGGGCTCTTTTATTGTAATCTAGATTAATCTCGCATTTCATTTTCGTCTTGCAAGTAGCTTCCATTGGTCAGAAAATCAGTTAAACACCTCCTTGCGAAATCCGGTTTTGACTTTTTCATTAAACACATGATCAATCCTTTTTCTGTTTGGGAAAAACCAGGATTTCAAACGTCATTGTGATTTTTTTTTAAAAGTGAAGAAGAATGTTGATTTTATTTCTTAATGTCCTATCCCACAGTATATATATATATATATATATATATATATATATATATATATATATATATATCCAAAGCAATAATTGTCACAGTAAATAGTTATAGGGTCATTTATTATCAGTGTTGTAATTGTTTTTATTAGCAATTTAAGAAAAATAGCCTCTTGTGTTACTTGCGACAATGCAACATTGCGCCTCATATGTTGAAAGTGAAATAATCCCCTGCTTCTTAGATTTCCAAGCAATTATTGGGTTATCTTTTGCCAATCTAAAGCAATAGATTGTGATACTTTTACGATCTGGTAAATTTTCCCAATCCGCATCACAAAATCCTTCAGGTTGTAGTGGGTGTTTTGATTGCCGAAATACTAGGCACTGATTCTTAGTTCCCTTTAAATAACGTAATACTTGCTTAGCTCTTGTTAAATGCACAGTCCTCGGTGTAAGTTTTGAGACAACTTAATAACTGTATAGCAGATGGCTCGTCTTGTTGATGTCATGACGTAAATAAGATTTCCAATCAATATTCTGTATTCTTTCTCACACGCTGCTATATCATCTTGATTATTCATAATTGTGTTTAAATCCATTTTACATGGAGTAGTTCGTGCTTTACAATTTTGCATGCTGAATCTAGATAAAAGTTTTTCGATGTATCTGGATTGATTCATTGTAATAGTGTTGTCTTTAAATTCGAACTGTATACTAAGAAACCATGATAGTCGACCCAAGTCATTTTAAAACTTATACTTAAGGAAGTTTGAATTTTTTAATAAAGCAGCTTCATATTTTGAAGCAATTAACACATCGTCGACCCAAATAATCAGAATTGCTAATATTTCATCATTAAATATTCTTGTGTACAGGTATGGGTCAACTGGGGAGGGTTCAAAATGTTGTTCAATTAAATAGAAATGTAGTAATTTATTCTATGTTCTTCCGCTTTTTTGAGCCCATATAATGACTTTTCGAGTTTGCACACATAATTGCCACGTTTTTCAAAACCTTCTGGCGGTTCTATGTATATTTCATAGTCAATCGGAGTGTTTAAATACGCTGCTTTAACATCCATATTGTGTATATCCATCCCATAATGCGCGGTCATTTGCATCAAAATTCTTATTGTTGTCATGTTTGTTGTTGGACTGAATGTTTCTATATAATCTTTCCCGTATATCTGAGAGAATTCTTTATCTACAAAACACTGGCGAGCCACCCTCAGTTCGCTTTATAGTATAAACCCAACGGCTGCCGATAATATTTTTATCATCCGGAGCATTTCTCAATTTAAAAGTACATATACCAGGCACTTGACAAGAATGGTGAAGCCCGAACCGTTGCCTTGGATATCTCCAAAGCATTCGACAGGGTCTGGCATGCTGGCCTCTTGTGCAAACTGCGGAGCTATGGGATAACTGGACATCTGTTTGACCTCATCCAGTCTTTCCTCTCTAACCGCACATTAAAGGTGGTATTAAATGGGCATGCCTCCCAAAACTACCAGACGAACGCGGGCGTCCCTCAAGGTTCTATCCTAGGTCCCACGCTCTTTCTGATCTACATTAATGATCTCCCCGACACCATTAGATCCCAAGTTGGCATGTATGCCGACGACACAACAATCTACTCCCGCATCGATCAGAAACCAGGTCTGGACGACAAAGTGAACCTCGCTGCCATACATGAAAGGGACCTCCAATCCGTAGTGACATGGGGTAGGAAATGGTTGGTAAATTTCAATGCCTCCAAAACAAAGCTGTTATCAACTAATCACCATAGACAATCGCATCTACCTCCCATTAGCATGGGACAGGCTAGCCTCCCAGAGAGTAAAATACTACGCCTCCTTGGCCTTACACTCTCGGCGAACCTCAAATGGAATGACTATATTGAATCCATTGCCAAATCTGCTGCTATGAAAGTGGGCTCCCTGTGCAGGGCCCGGAAATTTTTCCCACCTGAATCTATTCTGCACATATACAAATCTACCATCCGCCCGTGTATTGAATATTGCTGCCATATCTGGTCGGGTGCCCCTGCTGCTCTCCTTGGGCTCCTTGACAAAATACAAAGGAGGATCTGTAACATGGTTGATACTGACTTGGCAGACCGGCTGCAGCCGCTCTCACACCGGCGTGATGTGGCTTCCCTGTGCCTCTTCTACAAGTACTCTCATGGCTTCTGCTCCGATGAGCTTAGATCACTGGTGCCGCCTAAGCAGGAATTTACACGAGATACTAGATTAGCAACCAGGTCCCACCCTTTTACAGTTAAACAAATAAGATGTAACCGTAAATTCTACTCCAACAGCTTCTTTTCTCGCGCTTCCCGCCTGTGGAACTCCCTTCCACAAGTCTGCTTTCCCGACAGTTACAATCTCCAGGTGTTTAAATGTAGGGTCAATAGACACCTCCTATCACACTAACTCCCAACCATTCTCACAACACTCTCATCTACCCAACCCTCATTCTCGGTATCCTTATCCGCCTATCACCCACCCTCTGTCATTTCCTATATTTAATCAGCCTTTCTCCACTCTACGTAGCCCCTTGCACAGTAGTGGCAGTGACATGCCTTGCTCGGGGTGAAACGCTTATAAAAAAAAAAAAATCATTTGATACTAGGGATTCTTTTTGCATGGCGGCTATCCATTGTTTGAAATTATCAGAATTTATGGCTTCTTAATACTTCTTCGGGATAGATTGCACCGAATAGCAACAGTCAATGTCACAGATATTACATTGACTCATTCCAAAATAGTCTGTTTTTTTTTCTCTTTCTTGTCGGATAACGCGGAATTTGTCCTTCGTATTTGGTTGTATCTTCTTTTAACTCAAGGTTTGCGTCTGATTTTTCATCGTCTATATCATATGGTATGACACCTTTCTTTAATTGTGAATTTTGAACAGGTTTTTTATTTATAGGTCCTGTCTCATAATTAGGCCATACTAGTTCGTGCTGTACCAGTCCTTTATTAAGGTTCTTTACTTCGGGATCCTCCACTTGTTTAAAGGAATCTATAAATCTGACGCATCTGGTCGTCCTTATATTTCTTTATGGAAAATAAATCATGTAGGACAGACATGTTTTGTCATAGTCAATGAATATGCCTCTTTCACTTTTTGAATATAGTTTTGTCCTGTGGTTGACATATGTGTAGCAAATTGTGCCAAAAATATGCATGTCACTATTTTGGGTTTGTAGTTCGTATAAGCCTCGTAAGGAGTCTTTTTTATGTTACTATTATAGAAACAGTTTCTTATATACACAGATTTTTGGGTACCTTAGATTCAATTAGCAAACATTTGGCCATTTCGAAATGTGAAATTGGACCCGCTAAATCGCAATAAACTCTGAACATGATGTCTGTTTTTTGGGGGGGATTTTATCCCTATTTCTATATTTCGTAATTTTCCCTTTAATACACGTGTCACAATGTTGTAAAACCTTGAGAGATGTCATTTTTATTCCAGTGACGTGTTCTGGCCATCTTTTAATTTATTAATTCTAAATAAAAATAGAATTATTCTTTTATAATTATTACTTTGCAAAATTTTACAAGGCAGCTAGGAAGCCTTTACTTCGGCCAGCCAATAAGAAGAAGAGACTAGCATGGGGAAGAGAGCACAAAAACTGGACACTAGAATGGTTCATTTGATGCAAATGATATTGTGCAGTATTAACAAATGAGCCATTGTATTTTTTATTTAGAATTTTTCACTTGGCAATAAATACTAAAAATAATATAAAATACATGACAAAAAAAAAACTGGAGTGGCCTAATAATTATGACCGGTAGTGTATATCAGAAAGCGTAACTCTGAAAAGTGAACATTGCAATAATGACTTCAGGAAACCACGAAATGGGCATGACTGAAATAACTCTGATCAGTTAATATGACAAACTCCACATTTCAACTCTATCAACGCTCTATCTTTATGCTGATATCGAGCATTTTATGACAAAAACACTGATTGCATAAAAATGCTTTTCTAAAAAAAAAACAGCAATTTTTATCTCTATCATTACAATCTAACACTATATATAGCCTTTGAGATTTGGAAAAATTTATTACTCGACCGGTGGTCGTAAGCGAGGAAAAATTTGCTCACCTCAAAAGCATTCGACCGACTCCATTTCCTTAATAGTTGCCTTACGTAAATATAGCGTGAATTGCTGACGGAAACCAAAAAATAAAAATTTAATTAAAATTTAGAACGTGTTAGAAAGGATTTAAATATTTGAAAAAATAATAACAACAAAATTTGATCTTTCCTCTTAATAACAGCATAATCATTTTGTTGATAAAACTTTGTCTTTATTAAGTTTTATCTTTTATAACTTTTAATATGCTGTTTTTTTTTTGTTTTTTTTTTTTTGGCAATTGAGTGGAGGTACCTAAATTCGTAGTTTCTTTCTTCTGTTTGACTACAACCTCCATCTCATAGATGATAAAAATTCACAAATCTAATTTTCTTAACGATTTTCTTTAAAAAACTTACATAATTTGTTTTTCGGTGTGTCATTGGAAAGAAGTATGCGCATTTTTTTCTTTCTTTCAAGTGTTTATTTTTAATATAGGATAATATTTTTCCAATGGGTTTCTAAAAATCTGTGAGCGTCTTTAATCTGGGTGACAAAGACATTTTAGCTCCACTCTTGAAGCGTTAATTATACTAATGTTTACACTGACCGGGACGATAAAAGCCAAGAATTCAACAATGTCATTGTAGGTCATTCTAAGTAACTTGTGAGTGTTCAATGGCAAACTTTTGGGTTGTAAAAGGAATCAGATTTCCTTCTTTTATACTTGAAGATTTTGAATCGACCGCGGGCGAGGAAAGCAATAAACTTTAATCGCCCAATTAAGTTTTTAATCGACTGAGTCGATCGAGCGAGTGAAATCTCAAAGGCTATATATATATATATATATATATATATATATATATATATATATATATATTATAAGAGTTTATAATAAAACATAGTTGACTGCAAGAGAACGAGAAATCTGGGAGCCGAATTTGAATTTCAGTTGAATTCCTTGCATTTACTTACACACATATATCCTTGGGAAAGTATTAATCCGTCTCTTCCCTCCACTTATGGGTTAAATAGTAGGACAGATTGGGTTTAAGCAAGGCTATAGACAACCAGTCTACCGCAGAAAGTAATGCCAACCTACTGCGGGATAATCTTCTCCCTAGTCAGTCATGTTTCTTTCGAGACATGATTGCCCAAAGCGTGTATCACGTATGGCACTTGACTAACTGACTGCTGTTTAAAGACAACACCTGATTGTTAAATCTTATCTTCTGCCTGTTATAAGTGGTTCCAAAGTAAAATTTAATATCATTATCATCCGAATGAACTCGACTTCTGGAAACAATACTTTCGGGTATACAGTGTCGATTCAATGAACAGGTTTTATTTTGCTGGAAGTTGCAATTAACGGGTGTAAAAGTAGTGTCGCTCGATGAATACTATTGCTTCTCTTAACATAATCAATTGAAAACACCACAGATGTTTACCTAGAAATTCAAGTCAATATTTACTACGAACCTAAAGTTAATACTTAGCTGTATTCCTGATGTATAATTAAAAAATATTTCCGCATTAAATAATCCAATAATGGTTGATATGACGTAATATCTACTAACCCAATTCGAAAATCAACACTATGTTGTTTACATTCAAATGTAGAAGACTAAAGAAGTGTCCGAACGTTAATTACGTTACAAAATTTTTGCAACCAATTGAATGATATTGTAATTACAATCGTTTGAAGAGCAAAACAAGTTGAATTCATCTTAGTTGCGACCAAAATAAAACAATAACGCAATGGGGTAAACGTTAGAATTAATTAAATGACGGTTCAATAAAGATCTCAATCGCATATCTACTCAATGCCTAATAGATAACCAATGTGAAATTAAATTATTAAGTAAAAATATTTATCATGGTTATTTATCTTTCTATTTTAATACTTTCGCTCCAGTAAGGCAATAAAGCCGCCAAGACGACCGAATTTACTGAGGATAGCAATTACAGCACAGGAATTAAGAAGACGGGCGATAACTATTGATATCTTATTTAAATTTATGAAGATCAAAGTTAACTGGAAAGTAAGAAACCGGAAGTGAGTTCCGGAAGTGAGTTCCACAAGCGAGAAGTGTGAGAGAAGAGACTGCAGAGAACTTACGGGGACATCTAGCGATTTCAAATGTAAAAGGGTGAAGGCTTGCTTCCTATCTAATGCTTCAATTAAATTCTGAAATCTAACTACCAAAAAAAAAAAAAAAGAATATTTATTTAATACAAAAATATAACACAACGTCGAAAATGGGATATGAGAAACTCGTCTTAAATCTGTTAATTAAATACCTTCAGTGCTTCTTGACACAGCTGGGATCAATGTGTAGTATCTGTGTAATATAACAATCTGGCCCCACCCGAGGAAGGCTGATGCAAGCGGCGGCGTTTCTAGTCGTTGAAAGGAACGGATGTTTGTTTGACCTTATTTCCGGCAGTAGCGGAAATGGCTACAGAGGAAAACAGAACAGGTGTCTCTGAGAATTACGTGAGCGTGCGTGGGCGAGGCAAAACCGGAAGAAAAAGTCCCGGTTCTGGAAGATTATATAAAGACCTCGTCGCACGGATTCGCCAGTAGTAGTAGCAGACCAGAGTAGAATAGACCAGAGTAGCAGTAGAGAGAGAGAGACACAACAGATACGACGACACTCCCGTCAACCCATTAGAGGCGCGCTCCCTCAATTCTCTGTCCCCTATGCTACACGGTTCATCGTCATTAATAAAAATATAACTTATATTTTTATATATATGCGTGTTTGTTGTTTATTGATATACAACATCTGTTCTTCGCATCTCTGCTTTGTCTTTGGGCAGTTTGCAGGAAATCTCTGAGGGATGACAGGTCCTGAGGATTCTAACACTGCGACAGTATCTCTTTTATTGCGCTAAACAGAGTTTAGGGGTTCCCAGTGTGACAGTCTGAGCACCCAGTTTTCCTTGTCTCATATGTATACATTCAGTGCACCCCACGTTAAATAACAATTATGTGTTATCTGACAGTGTTGGACAAATCAACTCCCAGTCCAATCTATTGTCTGTTCAATTTCCTTATCTTCTACTAGCAGTACAGCCCGGCGTTGCTCGGGTGTAATGAAAGCTTTAAAACTAATCCATGGTCCTGGAGCTCAGGCTCAGCCTAAAGAATATTTGTGTGAAGTTTGGTGAGAATATGATAAAAATTGTGGATTTGTATAAGGGGTATACAGAGAGATAAACAGACACACACACAAATATCTTGCCTTTTATATATATATATATTATCAATTTTCTATTGTAAGAACTGCAACCTTTAAACTTCTGAATGTCGTTTCTTATGTCTTTGTCTATGAGCGTATCAAATCTGATTAAAATCGAACCACTCCTTCTCTAACACGATTTTTTCGATTATCGATTTTCGAAATTTATCGGGGATACCTCGACACAAAACCTAGCTAAGAACACTCGCAGACGCTTATAGTACAACTGTGTAAATTTTCAAGAAAATCGGTTCAGCCGTTTCGGAGGCTATAGGTAACGGACACACAGACACACACACACACACACACACAAAGTTCCATTTATAAATAAGTTTAGATACTAAATTTGTTATAACTGATCCGTATATAGTTTTATTAAAAGTCTATATGCCATCACTTTATGCCATCACTACTTTAATTTCAATTTCATATTACACTTTCTCCTTTGAAAATATTTTCTTGCAACACTTGGTAAAGAATATAGATTATTTTTTGTTTGAGCACATTCTCATCCCTACTATCATATCCTATGTCATCAGCATTGCCTGAATTAAAAGTGTTCACCTGTTTATTATCTATGCCTGTATATGCAAAGAGTTTAGTCTAGGAAGGGTTTAAATATGTTGTGGCATAGCAGTCATGCGACTCACTATAAATTATTAAATTATGTAGTCCTGATGTTAAGCCTTGCATAGATTTTTCAGAAATTTCCTCAAATAGCTTCAAATTTCTGGTAAAAAATGATAAAGTTAGTCGATCAAAATCACGTTAAGATAAACATGGCCGCCTTTAAAACTCTTTAAGATTGTTAATTCTGGTCACGTACAATTTATTAACGTTCTCGTTTGCTCCGACAAAATATCGCTCAATGCCACGCCACCCGCAAAATGTATATTTAAAATATTCATCTCATCGATCGTAAAAGACCTAACATATATGTAATACAAAGTTTTTAAAAAAAATGAATTTTATCAATATCGCCATTCATGAGCAGCAGAAAATGCAAAACAGTTTTATTTTGAAATATTGGAATAAAAGAATTTTAATAATTCTGTAAAATATTCCAACATTTATCGTTATTGCATGTCCATGAATATAATTGGGTTCACTTTTTCAACATTTAATAATATACCTCAGCTTTCGATGCCCTTTCATGTCATACTCCATTTTCTGTTACTTCTTTTACGTGCTATGTCCATTGATGACGCAAACGATCACTGCTCTCCTCATCTTCCTGTCGCTTGTAGTTCTTAATACCTTTTGTTATAGTATTTCTCCCAAACCCTGCTATGAAATCCATTTGCTGACGCCTATCAAGTATGTCACGCGCTCTTTTCTCGTGTCTCTCTTTAACTCTATACGCCATTTGCGTATCAGATTCTCCAAGCCCTCCTTCCTCATTAAATAACCCAAGAATTTCAGCTATCTCTTCCTGGTGTTAAATATTAGTTTCCTTTTCGTTTCCATTCTCTGCAAAACTATATCGTTGCTCACATGTTTTGTCAAGGGTATCCTCAGCATCTATTTGTGGAACCACTTTTCTGTTCCTTCGTGCCTTTTCTTCATGTTTGTTTTTCGTGGGGAAGGGAGATTTTCCATCATTAGCTGCCATGGGGGAGAACAGATATTACGTAACACTCCAGTAGTTCTTTATTTGTTTCCAACGAAATTTTCCTGTATTTCAGGATTTTCGGAATGTTTCATTAGCCATGCAAATACACCTTCAGATCTCAATGTCGCACTTTCCGTCCTCTGTAAGAACCCTTCTCATGCATTTAAATATATGTACCAGCATGATTTTAGCACCTCAGACTTGTAACTGGTTTTTTAATCTCCTTTTATATATATATATATTTTTTTTTTTTGGTGGTTACAATGCATTCGATTCATTTTAAGTTTATGTTCAATTCTTTCATTTTGCTTTTCTTTGCTAACTTCCGAAGGAAAAATTGTATTTTCCTTAGCTGTCTCTAAAATGATATTAAACATATAGGTGTGGGTCTTCATAATTAAATACGTTTTGGAAACAACTTCTTCTTCTTCTTCTTCTTCTTCTTCTTCTTCTTCTTCTTCTTCTTCTTCTTCTTCTTCTTCTTCTTCTTCTTCTTCTTCCCTTGTTCTATTCTGTTCTACTATTCTGTCTTATCTCTATCCATAAAAGTGACGAGGGTGGACGTTTTGCGGTCTACTCGACGGGAGTTGCACTCAGATGTGGATCAAAACGCTAACGACACCTTGAAATTTTTCAGAAAGCCAAAATAAGGGGTAGAAAAATATACATTATCACCTCACAAAGTCAGCGATCAGTTAATGTATTTATTATAATATAATAAATCTCCCCCTATGTACATCGTAACTCGTCTATCGCCCTGTGTAACCCCCTGCGCTATAGTGGCAGTGGAATGCTTTGCTTGGGGTGACATGATTAAAAAAAAAAATTCATCATATGTTTTTATTCTTATTTTTCCTTAAACTACCCGAGTGAAACCCGTCTAAACTGCTAGTATATATCTATAAAAGTGACGAGGGTGGACGTTGTGTAAGTATTTGCTATGTAAATTCATCATATGTTTTTTATTCTTATTATTGCTTAAATTACCCGAGTGAAACCGGGATAAACAGCTAGTCTATATCTATAAAAGGGACGAGGGTGGATGTTGTGTAAGTATTTGCTATGTAAATTCATCATATGTTTTTTATTCTTATTATTCCCTAAACTACCCGAATGAAACCAGGCTAAACTGTTAGTCTTTATGCATAAAAGTGACGAGGGTGGACGTTGTGTAAGTATTTGCTATGTAAATTCATCATATGGTTTTTATTCTTATTATTCCTTAAACTACCCGAGTGAAACCGGGCTAAACTGATAGTTCTCTATATTTACTTCATCCATTCATTTTGTGCGGATATTTTTGTTCTCTGCTCTCACATTGAATATTTTCCAATCTTTAATTATTATCCCCCGTTAGTCATCTTCTGTTAATATACGTTTTGCTTATAGTAAGTCTATTCCTTTGTCCACATTGTTAAGATTTCCTAGTAATATTTCCGTCTGTTTTGCTATTTTCAAAACAATTATGTTCTCAATCTATTTTTTTAATTTGCTTTAGCTATCGTCATTTCGAAATATTTTTCTCTTTCATGATATTCAGTCGATCTTTTGCAGCCCGTCTTTTTCTTTTTTTCAGATATCTTTCTGATTCCATATTTCTTTGAATTCATTATTCTTTCATCACCAACATCACTCATTCAACATCTCATCATTTTTCCGATATCATTTTTTTCTTCCAACCTTTTATTTTTTCTCATTTTACATTTCTTTCCATATTTTCCTTTGTGTTATTTTAATGACCGTCTTTGCCTCTTCATTTACGTGCCTTTTGATAAGACAAAGCTTTTCTTTCAAGCATTCCCCAGAAATTTCACTTAGCATTGTACCTTTATGCTAACTATTATCGTTTTTGTTCGTTTTTCTTTGTTATCTCACTCTGTTTTGTCTACTTGTACATCGCATTTAAATAATCTATCAATGTATATTATATTAGCATTAAACTTGCGAACATTAAAATGGCCGGCAGAATGGTCAAAAAATAGGCGCTTATTCAAAAGAAAGACTATATTTTAATAATCACAGCGTAAAAATAATTCAACATTCTCATGGAATAAAGGTCACACTAAATTGGAACACTGATGACAAAAATTTTCATTTATAAAGTCAGGGATAAGTTGAACATATATATCACATATTCATTTGTAGAGTGCCTCGTGTTTCACTGGACATTGTGTACATTCTCTCGTAATTACTTCATCAGCCAATATATATATATATACAAGGGTCAATCAATAAATGAGGTGAATTTTTCGGTATAAGGACTTCTAGTATAGATAGAAGCTTACTTTTTTTAATTTTTCAACGTAGTTTCCCAGCAGTGTCACACAATTTTCCCATCTGTGTACAAGCTTCCGTATTCCCTTAGCGTAAAATATTTTGAACTGATGTCTCAGCCAATCGCTCACAGCACTTTTGACTTCATCGTTACTTTCAATCTTCGTGCCTCTCTTGAACGCTTTTAAGGGACCAAACAGGTAAAATCTGAAGGGGTAAGGTCTGGGATGTAAGGGGGATGAGGGAACAGTTCCCAGCCCAGCTCGTTGATGGTCTGCACCGTTTGGGCTGCTATGTGAGGCCTTTCGTGGTCTTGATGCAAGATGACTCCATGTGACTGATGACCTCTGCGTTTGTTCAACAGATAGGCTCAAAGGCCTTGCAATGTCATCCACTGTTAACCTTCTGTCAGACTGAATGAGGTCATTGACTGATACGATCACCTCAAGAGACCTCACTTCTGTAGGCCTTTCAGGCCTGTCTTCTTTCTCAACACTGATCCGTTTTTCTTTAAACAATTTAGCCCACTTTTAGACATCTTCTTTTTTTTTTTTTGACTGAAACGTGTGGCACCATGCACAGTTGATATTCTCCTATGAATTTCAACTAGTTTGCACCTTTCAGCAACCCAAAACTTGATAACTGACTTCCGTTTAATCCTGGAATATACTTCTTGGTCGGCCATCTTTGTTAATCTCCAAAAAATTTCAAAGTTTTTTTTCAATCTGCAAAAAAAAAAAATTAAATTCCTTTGAAAAAAATTTAAAAAGTTTCTATTTGTATTAGAAGTCCTTATACTGAAACATTTATCTTATCTATTGAATGGTTCTCGTACATATATATATATATATATATATATATATATATATATTAGTCATCCACATACACTATATCAGTCAGTTAAGTGCCATACGTGATACACGCTTGGGCGATCATGTCTCGAAAGAGACATGACTGACTGGGCAGAAGATTATCCCGCAGTATGTTGCCATTGCTTTCTGCGGTAGACTGGTTGCCGACCAAGGCTATAGAACCCAAACTGTCCTGCTATTTAACCCATAACTGGAAGGAAGAGACGGATTAATACCTTTCCCAAGGGTATTTGCGCGTAAGTGAATACAATGGATTCAGCTGGAATTCGAACTCGACTTCTCGTTCCGAGCCGATATCCACTGTACTACAACGCACATATACACTATATATATAGTCTTAAATTATGATGATGCATAGTGCCAATATTGTTGTTTTTTCTGTAGTTTACAAGTAGAAAGATATTTTTTCACAAGCAGGTTTTTTGTCATAAAGTGCTTGACATCGAGATAGAGCATTAATAAGATTAATGTGAAGAAGTTTTTTACTAAACTGAGCAGAGTTGTGCTGATTTGGAAACTTCTTGTGGAAACAGCTGTAAATGAAGAAATATAGTATCGCTGGGCTGGAAATCCTCAATCTTCCCTTTCGAGACTTGATCGAGTTGAAATACTTTTATCCGCTCCTATGGGAGAAGACCTACTCTCCACATTACAGTCACTATGCAACGTCACACGTCATCGGTAAACAATTTTTATTTTACATAGAAAATTTAAATGCTCCCTACACCCATTCTTGAGTTTCACTAGTTCAACAACTCTTTAAAATTAATCCACTCTATAAACACTTTGAATGGTTTTCTGGGAGTAGACTAATTCTCCACTGTTCAAAGAAAATTTTCTCTCCCATAAAAGCAGTGTTAAGTCCTCAAAGAAGTTGCCTAACACCTAGATATTTATAAAATTTTGTAAAACTCAAAGTAACATAGTATGTTGCAGATATTGAGCAATTGTCTAAGACCATGCCAGAGCAAGGTTCTCATTTATAATAAAAACTTAAAAACCACATTTAACAACAGTTTATTTCTATTAATATGGTTTATATATTATTGTATATATATTACTATATAAAATATATTCTAGAACAGGCGTATTGACCTGGACTTGCATTTAAAGAAATTGCGTATGCTGTTGGCACACTGAATGATTTTAAAACCCATAGTATGCAAAATATTGCGAACCCCTTGTGCATATCACCCCACTGTGAATTGTATCAAGTCGACGGAGTGTTGATTCCAAAAGTGGTCTGGAAACCTTTGGAGAGATTATGTAGAATGCCATTCTTATCAGTCAGTCAGTGAAGTGCCATACGTGTCTAAAGAGACATGACTGACTGGGTAGAATATTATCCCGCAGTAGGTTGCCATTGCTTTCTGCGGTAGACTGGTTGCCGACCAAGGCTATAGAACCCAGTCTGTCCTGCTATTTAACTGTAGGGAAGAGACGGATTAATACCTTTCCCAAGGGTATTTGCGCGTAAGTGAATACAATGGATTCAACTGGAATTCGAACCCGGCTCCCTGGTTTCTCGTTCCGAACCGATATCCGCTGTACCACAACGCGCAGTTGTTCAATTCATTGTTACTTATAAGAGTAGAATCTATTCTACTCTTATAAGTAACTATTACGGAGCGTGGAAATCTCTGAACAGGACCATGCTGTCAAATGGTGTCCACAAACAAATGGCATCTGTGCCACTTCCGAATCATAAGACATAAAGAAATGGTACTGTGCTAAACTGAAACAAAAATCGACATAAATTCGCCTGGTTGCCTTCAATGTGTTCGGTGTGTTAGCCATGTTTTCTGCACTGCTCTTCATTAACTGAATCGGGAATGATGAAAGTTATGGCAGTATATTAATTAAGTCTTGCTGTTTTCATTTAGATTCTTGAGAAAATCTAAAATCTTTGAGAAAGCAAAAGATAAAACAATCCATTAGTTAACTATCTTTCCTAATTTTAACCCAATTGCACAGAATTTACAGAAAATTGAAATATCCTCGTCGTTCTGGTGATATGGTTACTTTTATACGAAGTCGACAGGTTTTGCGTGTGGTGAGTGGTTTCTTTTAGGATTGACTAGCAGTATAGCCCGGCGTTGCTCGGGTATTATGAAAGCTTTAAAACTAATCCATGGTCCTGGAGATCAAACTCTTTGGACGTTGGCACGAAAGACTAAAAAGCAATAGTTGTTTCCAGTTAAAGCGAAACCGTAGACTGAAAAAAAAATGAATGGACGTAAGTCAAATTTTGATTTCCTGGTAATGATATCAAATAAGTTTTTTCGTCTTAAACTGAATTTTGAAGGCTAACTAAACCCTCTGAGTAAATGGTATCATGGCTGAGACTAAGAACTACAATTATACCTACTTAGAGCCAAACTCGAAGCAAAAACTAAAGTAAAAGGGCTGAAAAAATACAGACATACAGACAGATAAACAGACACACATAAAAACATCTTTCCTTTTATATATACATATTATCGATTTTCTGCACTATTGTAAGAACTGCAACCTTGAAACTTCTGAATATCGTAACGGACACAGACACACACAGACACACACACAGACACACACACAGACACACACACACACACACACATACACACACTAAGACAAAGTTCCGTTTATAAATAAGTTTAGATTAGACCAATACGCGAAAAGCGCTCTTTTAAGCGCATTTCTTCTCTATTGGTTGTGTCACTTCAGGGCCCCTTTAGATAGGTCGCTCGTTGTTTCTGCTTTACTTAATATCAAATTTTCAAAACCTCTTTTCCTCATTAACAATTCAAAAATGTATTAACGCTTATAGATTTGCCACAAGAACATATCTTCCAAACTACTTATTATTAAAAGGAAAATGGGGCTGATGTTGTTTAAGTTTGAGTTTGAGTTTTGGTTAACGGCATATCAAGCTCTGTGGGTTATTTAATACCCAAAAGGTGGGGTTTAAGGTATTTTAAGGTATTTTAAGGTATTTTTGTAATGTTCAGTTATATTGAGAAGGTTGATTTAGTCAGATTTTAATGAACATTTTTTGTTTTTATTCTTTTTAATTTTAAAAAACTGAAAATGTCTTCTAGTTTTGTATTCAAAAATGCTTTACCTGAGAATATTTTTTTCCTTCAAAAATGTGTCATGGCAATACTTTTTTCTTCAAAAATGTATTGTTGGTAATATTTTTTTAAAAAATGTATATTTCTTTATAAAATTTAATTTTTTTGAAATATTTCTATAAAAGTGTATTTTTATACTATCATAGTATTTTGAACCCCAGTTTGTGGTTAACTATTTACCCATATTTGGGGGTCAGAGGTAGACCTGAGAACAACAGCAATTAAGAGGTGATTCCATGCTCCTAACAACCTCCCAATCAGAGGCCTTGCTGCCGGATGCAGTTTACCGTCATGCTCAGGACCAGATTATGTTGTATTCATATGCAAATTTCAACCGTATAAACACGGCTAGAAGCTAAACAATTGCTGACCTTGAAGACGGAACTACTAGAGAAATAGTAGTGAATACTTTCAACTAAGTATTTTTAACTAAGTATTTTTAACTAAGTATTTTTAACTAAGTATACAACGATCTTTTTACCACTATTTCGTGGAAGTTTCGTCTTTCAGTGATTAAGATTCTTGCTATTTACCAAGGCGCCAACATTGTAACCTGATGTAACACAAGGTCGGGCTAATAGTCAAATAATACAAGCCCCAGCCAAAAGATTACGATTTATTTAGCCTCCGACTGTATCAATTTCATTCTATAAGGTCGATATATAGATTTTTGCTATTTACCAAGGCGCCAACATTGTAACCTGATGTAACACAAGGTCGGGCTAATAGTCAAATAATACAAGCCCCAGCCAAAAGATTACGATTTATTTAGCCTCCGACTGTATCAATTTCATTCTATAAGGTCGATATATAGATTTTTGCTATTTACCAAGGCGCCAACATTGTAACCTGATGTAACACAAGGTCGGGCTAATAGTCAAATAATACAAGCCCCAGCCAAAAGATTACGATTTATTTAGCCTCCGACTGTATCAACTTCATTCTATAAGGTCGATATATAGATTTTTGCTATTTACCAAGGCGCCAACATTGTAACCTGATGTAACACAAGGTCGGGCTAATAGTCAAATAATACAAGCCCCAGCCAAAAGATTACGATTTATTTAGCCTCCGACTGTATCAACTTCATTCTATAAGGTCGATATATAGATTTTTGCTATTTACCAAGGCGCCAACATTGTAACCTGATGTAACACAAGGTCGGGCTAATAGTCAAATAATACAAGCCCCAGCCAAAAGATTACGATTTATTTAGCCTCCGACTGTATCAACTTCATTCTATAAGGTCGATATATAGATTTTTGCTATTTACCAAGGCGCCAACATTGTAACCTGATGTAACACAAGGTCGGGCTAATAGTCAAATAATACAAGCCCCAGCCAAAAGATTACGATTTATTTAGCCTCCGACTGTATCAACTTCATTCTATAAGGTCGATATATAGATTTTTGCTATTTACCAAGGCGCCAACATTGTAACCTGATGTAACACAAGGTCGGGCTAATAGTCAAATAATACAAGCCCCAGCCAAAAGATTACGATTTATTTAGCCTCCGACTGTATCAACTTCATTCTATAAGGTCGATATATAGATTTTTGCTATTTACCAAGGCGCCAACATTGTAACCTGATGTAACACAAGGTCGGGCTAATAGTCAAATAATACAAGCCCCAGCCAAAAGATTACGATTTATTTAGCCTCCGACTGTATC